>JAQGBT010005444.1:0-14320 GCA_034698585.1 Disparrhopalites patrizii
CTCTTTCTCTCTCTTTCTCTCTCCTTCTCTCTCTTTCTCTCTCCTTCTCTCTCTTTCTCTCTCTCATGACCAACGTGATACGGAAGGTGACACTTCCTCCGCCAAACTCCTCACCCTCCTTGGTGCATGTAGAGATTATTTCAGCGAAAATGGTACACATACATAGGTATACGTAATTATATGTATAGACACAACTTACATTTCGTATATACAGTCAATGTAAATAGTGTGAAACATGGTTGGTTATCATGCCATCCCCAAGTCTTTTATATTTAGTATACCATATATACTAGCAATTTCGTGATTGCCGGGCATTGCGAGTAATAATTAACGGTTACTCCATTTCCTCTCATGGGATCGCTTCACTGGGGATGGTGAGCATTCGGATAGATACAATTTGTGTGTGAAAAGAAAGGCGAATAAAATTATTAACCACTCTTTTCCACCACCAAAGATGTTCAATGTAGGCATCCTCTCCCTTTTCGCCGGTTTTTTTTTTTTTTGTTACCTCGGATACTCCAGGTTCTCGTCCCGGATATTACAATTAATTACGATTTTCAACAAATTCATCAAATAATTCCAGTGCTTTCATGCTCAATTAAAATGTCGTATTTGGTTGAATAATTCTCTTGCAGGAGGGTAGCAGGGAGAGATAGAGGGCGGACATGGAAACACATAGGAAGAACATGATAAAAGGAGAGATGGGAGGGAGAGAGAGAGAGAGAAAGGGAGAGACGGGAGAGGGACAGAAAGAAAGATGGAAATAATATGGAAAGGACCGGGCATGTGGAGAGATGTGCAACAGGAATTAACCCGCAAGCAAGCCAACCACCGAAACGGAGACGGCACTAAAATACATTTGAAGTGGTAGTAGCACAAAACAGGGAGAAAATGTATACATCTTCACACACGATTCCAGAACGTGCTAAAAGAACGAGGATAAAGTACAAGAAAATTGTGCAAATCACTTATAGAATAACAGCACTTATAGAATAATACCTCCAAAAATTACCCCCAAAAAAATGGGGCAAAACACGTCCCTACAACAAAAACCACTGATGAAGTGGAAGAAAATAATGGCAGAGAATTACTTAAGAAGCATGGCAGCATTAACCAGAAATTTTGGGTAGGAAAATGAGATTTTTGGCGTTTCTTTCTTTGGGTTTTTTTCTTTAGCACATTCTTCTGTCTTATAATAGAAGAAAGCGGGAGAAAAGTAGTACGGAGAAACCAGAGCACAAGAAAGAAATGAAAGTACAAAGTGGCTGATTACTGAGAGTGGTGGAGAACCGTCTCATAAATAATAGGCGGACAAAAAACCCCCGAAGAAGTACATGGGCTCATGCATAATAGATATAATTGACAATTATTCTTTTCTTGTGGGAAAATACTTGTTTTCAAGGCGTGGACGATGAGTGTACTGGATTTCCCCATTTGTATCCACCACTCAGTTTCGGGCATTTAATCCCCTTTTTTTGTCCTCCATCTGATATCTCGAGAAGGTCTGCCCCATTACCCTAAAAAAATGTCTGCATTAACCAAATATAGCTAGAACAGCGTGGGCGGAAACTACAAATTATTATTTGTTCGCAAAAATTTCCCCCACAAACTGTCGTTGTTACTCATCTTCTCAGTACTTTAGTGATATCCAGGCATTCCGTGGCGTCTATATTTACGGGGGAAGTAGACACACGGGAAGTTTATGGCTACTGGAGAATTGGTCATTTGTGGAGTTATACAACCATTCATACAAACAATGTATAGACAAACAAACGATTTGAGTACATACACAAAATATTCGCAAATTTTTCAGCCCCGTAATTCTATGTGAATAGGAAATGAAATTGAAATGTGAATATCTTTCTCCCTCAACCTTTCTCCGTCTCTCCCTGTCTTTGAAGGGAACTGAAAACATTTATCCATACACTTTCACAACTTTTCTTCCTCTTCCCGAAAGTTGACTATATTGTGCCCGAGAGAGAGACAGAGAGGGAAAGGACAGAAGGGTAAAAAGAGAGGGAGAAGTAAAAGAGATTAAGTGGTGTCGGATTGGAGAGAGAGAAAGAGAGAGAGAGAGAGAGAGAGAGAAAGTGCTAGAATATCGGGAAAAGGCGAAACATTTGGAAGAAGAAATTCTCTTTGGCGAGAAAGAAGCATTTTGGACAAGTTGTGATAAAAGTTAATCATGGCAGTAAATCATGCTAAACATGAATCTCAAAGCATTTCCATGTCTTTTCCATGCTCTTATCTGCCTCCTAGTCGGAGTTGGGAGCAAAAGAGGAACAGCTGTAGTTCGTGGTAACTAATAGCAAGGCAGGAGTCGAGTTGTGTGAATGAGTAGCATATTTCTTGTCCCTATAATATATACATATAATATATATACTCTATATCTTCATACTGCCCCGTGTGCTGGAAAAGCCATTTCGATTTCACACGACACCAAAAAGTAGCCTTTCGGCAGTTCCAGCAAGAAGAAGAGCTTTGAATATTTTGCTTCTTAATTTTTTAAACACACATTTCCCTAGCACTACAGCCATTTCCAAACCCGGGACTTATATGTACTCTTCTCCTCTCAAGACCGGTGAAATGTACTGGCAGAGGAGAAAGTAATGATTCGACAATTTATTTTTAGTAGCTCTAAATTTTCCTCTTTCACGCTCTCACATGCTCTCTGACTTTCTCTCCCTTTTCCCTCTCCTTTTCTCCTATCTTCCTTTCAATCTTTCTCTACTCCTGTCCCACTCTTGACCTTCCTCGTTTGATTTTTTAGATAAAAAAATTAATGAAAATTAGCCCAGATAGAAGATTAAAATGTAATTTCTTCATTATTTAATTTCTAGAAGGATGCCGGGAGCTCTGGAAGAAGATATTGCCCTGGAGAGTTTGGAAGGACTAATATCGTTGAGTTGCTAACTTAAGCTATTACATCCTTTACTCAATTCTTTTTTACATATTGATTTGTGAGAATTCTCTACTTTATAAAGACATATAAGTCGAGCTCCTAAGTCTTCCCAGCGATTTTTGTACATGTATGCGTGTATACCGTTTCAATTCTTCCTATGGGTGCAAATTTTCCAAGTGACTTTTTGAAGCGTAGTATCTCATTAGCATACATAGTTTTTTTTGGTAGAGTTTAGGTCCGATTGAGACTGTGCAAGAAGTTTTTTTTATTACAGTTCCAAAAAATTATTCTGAGTTTGCAGATTTTTTTTTTTTTTATGCGTAGGTATTTTTCATTTTCTTACCAACGAAAGAGTTTTGCCCTCTATTTCTCTCGCTCCATATTATTCCCAGTAAGTAGTAACAACATTTCCTTCGAACTAATTTAAAAGCGAAAGAAGAAGAGTTGTGGTGTTAAAATAAAAATGTTGGCGTCAATCTTACAATTAAGGTTATTCCCCTTCACTGTATAAAATCATTCGGATAAAGCGGGGGGAAATACCAGGAATCTCAAGCATAAAGTTGAGATGGAAATGGAAGGAATGTGAATGAATTGTCAGCCCAAATTCATCAACGAAGGTTGACAGCCGTTAAGTGGGCGGATAGAAGGGGTTTACATACGCATGTAAGTGTATATGTGTTAATTAATTAGATGCAAAACTTGTTCCAAGAAACTTTTTTTTCGCATTCTCTTTACATATTTTTGCTGGCTGTGCAAATTAAGAGATTTTTTCTTAATTTGCAGTTGTTCACACATTTCTTTTTAGGAATTCCAATCTGGACTTTTACGCTCCCGTAATTTACTAGGCAGTGAGGGCTTTGGACAACTGTGGGAAGATGAACATTACATTACCCGAATTCATGCATTCAACCCGCAAATGAGAGACTGATTCCTCGTCTGCCACGCAGAAGACGTGCGCCATCTTTTGCACAATCATCTACCCGAACTTGCACCGATGTCTTTGAGGCAGATTTTTTAGAGAAAATAATCCTGGTTGGTGACATTAAATGCGTCAGGAATCAAAAAATTCGCAACGCAACAAATCATGATTGTTTCAATGGGATATTGAAATACTGTTCAAACACTAAATATATATGGAATAGTTCCATTTATATTTCTACAGAATGAACTGCTGTATTCATGTTTCCCTTTGCCCCAATCTGTAGGACAAAGGTTCAGTTCTCACAGTTTTAAGGAATTGACAACCTCTGGACAATGCAACAATGTTCCATCTAATTGCGAAGGAGTGTAAGCTCGAATTTCACGCTAAAATCAAGCACTATGTAAGTCGGAAGCAGGGAGAAAGTCTGGCTTTGGTCCCAACAAGTTGATCTAATTAGTTCCAGGGAAATTTACCAATTTACTCCTTCACGGTGTGAATGAACTCGTTTATTACCCTGAATACCGATACGTGGGTGAACGTCAAGGGTCAAACCGAGAGGGGAAGAATTCAATCCGTATTCCGTACTTGGCTAATGGATATAATTCAATTAGTGTGGAGTAATTCGAGAGCTTCATGCGTGTATGCATATGTGAGGACACGTGAAAGATATAGAAGGAAACCCGAATAAGTCCGCATAATCGAAAATTTAGAGTTTTTTTGAATGTAAATACTCCAGTATATCTCAGAGCCTTGCACTGTGCCTTTCATTTAGGTCAATCAGAGGTAGTAGTTTTTTAAAAACAAACTCTTCCATAAGAAAGCACTAAATGGACCCGCCGGGCAGCGATTCCGCCCCGTAAAATTCAGTTTCGCTTTCTATATACCTTTCACATGCTGGAACATGATGAAATTATTTTGTCGATTATGCGAGTAATGGAGTAATTATAGCTGGAAATCATATGCATAACAATGGCAAGAGAGAGTAGTAGCATGGTGCCCACATGTATATTTTCCCAATGGAAATTAACCTTCCGGCAAAAATTCACTAATTATTTCCCCGGAATTTCACTACATTGAGTTTGCTTCCCGAACAATTGTAGTACGCAGAACTGTAGACGATTTGAAGCATATAAATGTGCTAAGCAAATCCATGCGAGAGAGAAAGGAAATATCAAACCCTTGCAAGGATGACTCCACAACAAACAAGAAAATATCTGGAGCATTGGACTATCGTTTTAAGTTTTACATAAATATTTACATATATGATAAAAAGAATTACCTATAGAGAAAATCCCCTGTTTAATCAAAGAAATCCTGAGTATAGTCAAAGGCAATTCTACTGTGACACGCTTGACAAGATGCAACGAGCTATAAATACTCATGATTAAGAATGTGGTTTTTCCCCGATGCTCCTGAAAATTACCCTGATGTTATTGCTCCCCTGAACATGCTCGCCCGGAGGAGGAGCAACGTGATTAGTATCGTGTGGTCGTGAGATGGTACAGAAGGGGAGAGAGAGAGAGAGAGAGGAAGAAGAAACTATTGTATACTTGACAACTTTTGGCCTGTGCCTAGATTATGTGGGCTTACCCTATAATTAATTGTGTAGCCTCAAATGTCTTCAATCTGATGGATTTTCCAGGATAAACTAATGCTAACGAGATACGGGGAGGGAGGCAACGGTGGGAAAAGCGAGGGATAAGCCAGTTGAGGAGCTTTCTTCGCTGCTGCTCCTCTTACTTACATAATTCTTTCTCCGGTCTCTCCCATCTTCGTTGAAGACATACTTGGAGCCTCTGCCTCCTCTTTTCAATATTGTGGACAAAAAGCATGAAATAGAGACATCTCAGGTCATATTAATTTCATCCCATTAACCAAATCTTTCTCTCTCTCTCTCTCTCTCTCACTCCTTTCTTTCTCATTTCGAGACCATTCCCCAAGATGGTTTCATCCATTGCGGTATTGCTTTATGTTTGAAGAAAATTTTTCTACGCACAGAGAGGATGGCCCTTTTCTTGTAATTGTGAATGCGCAGGAAGCCAGAGAAAAGGTGAGCAACAACAGACCAGAAGAACATGGAATAACCTCGCTGTTGCCAGTGGAGAAAATGCTAATATTATATTCTTCCTCCATACTCGGAACCTTTTGAAAAAAGACATGCCAATTAATGTGACATAGCCAGTTGTTCAATACAAAAATATGTAAATTTACACATGTTTATATTTGCAATTAGAATAATTATTCTTGCAGACAAAAGTAGAGAACGCAAATTAACAAATCTTTACAGAGATTATTTAACGAATGAAAACATTTATTATTAAACACACATCCACGCCTTTACGTTTGACACACTTTATAAACCAGACATGAATACACGTTCTTGACACCTCAAACACACAGTCTCGATGTCATTTCAATGGAGAATTTTATAAGTTTTCAGTGTAATTCTATGTAAACACATTCACAACTTCTAGGATTTCTCGGACAGTTGAAGTAGATTTTCCTTCATTGGAAGTTCTTTGACTATGCCTGGTTTAGGATATTGTATTCTCCAAGAACATTTGAGCAATTAAAAATATGTGTTTTTCAGGAACACAGGTAGGTGAACATGTAAATGTAACAAAAAAAATTGTGAACTCTGTCAAATGTTCACGAATTAGAAAAGCGTGTGATTGACACAATTCAATAACGTGCACTGAATTTTTTCGTTCACAAACGGGTATTGTGAAATAGTCGTCTAGAAAATATCGGTTTATTATTTTACCAACCAAATCTAGATTAATTAGACTTTCGTTCTAACAGAACCTGCTGGCTTCATCGCCAACAGTTATTGCAGCTTGAAAGCAATAAGATCTAATCTTAAGTAAAAATTCATGTCAAGATGGCAGTTGTCCCATATGACATACACGAAGAATAATGCTGCGGCAAATTACCATCCCAGTAACAATTAAATTGTGCGTATTTCTCGAAATTAATACCGAATCTCTGTAATGAATACACTGTGTCTGGCGATATTTCTCCGTCGCTCCGTTTTGTTGAGTACTTTAATAGCAGAATTAGTTTAGGTCCAAGACTGATACAGGAGGTAAGCTTTCAGAGATTTGGGGATGCACAATTTGTCAACATCTTGTGATTCAACCAATCGCCGCACTGCCATTCGAGCTAGATGTAGCAGGGGAGGAACTTCTGGTTGTGTTGCGAAAAACTTCAATCGGAAATGTGGGGTTCTAAACGTATTTGCAACATAACAGTAATACATACATATGTATAACTCTTATTTGGTTTTAATAGGAGGCTAATCATGAAGTCTATAGCCTTTTGCCAAAGAATAGATATCAGCAAACTTACCCCACAGCCACACTCCTTCCAGTTGGAGAAAAGCTGCAACACAAAGTGCCTTCGTCCTCCGTCGCAATACCCTCAGGATCCACGTCTCCCAAAAGGTTCCAAAACCGAACCATGCTAATAAAAATTGATTAATTGATAGCTTTCTTTTGGAAAGCTCATTTCAAATGACAAAATAATACATATGTATAGGTATACATACGTCTAATCATACACGCAAAACCAGAATCAACTTACTTGTCATCCGATGTTGTGACAATGCTTGTGCAATCATGAGAAAATGAGACAGCACGCACCCAAGCATTGTTTACACCAGAAGCATAGATCATGTTTGGCACAGGATACATATGATGCAGAGTTCGTAGCCTTCGGGTGGTGTACGGATCCCAAAGAATGACTTGAGTATCCCAGGACGCAGTGGCCAACACGGCACCGTCAGGACTGAAGCAACAGCATGAAACGTTATTGAAATGGCCCACGAGTCTGTTAACCAATGTGTACGTTGTCATGTTCCAGATTCCAACCTATTTTTTAAATCATTAACGTAAATTTTACGAATAAATACATGATTACAACCGCTAACCGCAATAACTATTAAATGCACTCATGAGCTCACCGTCTTGTCATAACTGGCTGAAGCAAGTAATTTACTGGTTGGTGACCAAGAAATTGATGCAATCGGTCCTTTATGGCCAACAAAAGTCTTAAACATGTTACCATCATCATTCAAGTCCCAGCCCTATGAAAAAAATATTGGTCTGCAGTTGATGATTTAAGCATTTTAGTAATTTTCGCAAAAATGAAGTTAAAGATGCATGTTTTACCTTCAACCTCCCGTCAAGTGACGCCGAGATCAGCCGCAATGAACCATCCGGCGCAAAAGCCAAATCTCTGACCGCGTCGGCGTGGTCCATGAGCTCCAAAAGTAAACGACCCGTTTCGCCGTCCCATAATCGGATTCTGCCGTTGGTATGGCCAGTAGCGAGAATTAAAAGATTAGTTGAGTCGAAATGAGTATATCGCGAGGTTTTGTTATTTTCCACCGCACGGCTCCCAGACTTTCCTTTACCGAACGCAACTGAAACAACTGGATACCCGCAGTCTAAAGTAATGCACGGTTTTTCCTTCCCATTTAACTTTTTCTCGCCGGAGTTCCCCGATTCCACAGGTGAATACGTCCGCGTTCCCCTACAATTTATATAAAATAGTTTTAATTCGATAAACACTGACAAAGCCTTGTCAAACATAGCAAAACTCTTACAAGCAATTTTTCGCGATGTCCCACGGAACCAATATAACTTGCAATGGGCTGGAAATCCAAGCTAATCGAGACTCATCCGGAGCAAAAGTCACTTGCCACAGCAAACCACGAGCAACTTTTATGCTATAAGCGTCATTAGTAATATTGTCCCCCTCTGGTCGCCTTAACTCTCCTATTTTACTTGCTTTTCCTAAAAAAAAAACAATAACTTAGTAACCTGGCATTTCCACTACTAATTTTAGCTATTCTATACTTCTTGTACCCCGATTCCTCGAATCATAACACGAAAAATATTACGCTGAAATACCCAAATTCATCTCCGTTTGTACTTGTAGCACATTGCAAGTCCAAGTCCAGCTTTTGTTCGACTATGAATTTCAAACTGGAATAGATATTGGATGACACGGTTGGATAAATATTATAATAAATCACAAGCGAGAAAACACTACTTCACCAGGGTTGCCACTGGAACAACTGTTGGAATTATGTGTATACGAAGTGATTATATGGAAAACAAACCTTCAACGTAGTGATTAATTTAAACCCCCAGACTCCCCCCGAGCCTCAATTTACATCACCGGAATACAAGCAACTAAAGAAAAAAACAAACTAGGGCAAATCGAGCTCGTCTTTTTCTTTCATCACAAACTTCACCGCACCATACACAGTGTCACATAACTTCTGTACAACCCAAGCAACGCAACGCTGTAAGATGTGTAACAGCTCATTTCAATCTGCCGTAAAATATCTAATATCTATACGTATGTACAATAATATTTTTTACACCCGAAATTATGGTAATAATATGTTTTTTAGTCAATTCTCGAAATTTTTCATCTAAAAAGTTATTAGGCCGAATGGGCAGCGATTCAGTCACATGGATTTGCAATTATTTTGTACAATATTGTGCTCTTCCATATTCAAACCTACGAAGAGGGGTCGAAAACAGCAAAATTTAAATTATTGCTTATCTCAGAGAACGCAAACTTTCGTGAGCGTCTGTAGAGCCAATATTTTGATGAAAAATAAATACGTATGCATTTTACGGCCTTAGAACTCGTATAAGAAAGTTTGGACTATGGAGTGGCAGAAGCTATTTGACACCGTATACGTGTGGTCATGAATGGAAGTCGGAAACAAACCCTTTCCAAGTAAAACCCCCCGGGTCACTGTGGTGGGGATACCTTAACCTCTTACATTCTGCATAGTAATCCCAAAAGTAATCCCAAAAGTTTCTTTGTACCTCCAAGAGGTACTACAGGGGATTAGTATTATAGTTACTTTCAAAACGATGTGTTATGAGTACAACGTACAACAATTATTTACATAAGAAAAAGTATGTTTTGGTGTATATATGGTGTATTAATAGAGGTTAGTGTGCCCAAGGCTATGCTCGCTCAGCCAATAATGCTTTTTCAAACACGACGGCCAGTAAGGTGAAACGGAGTAAGCAGAAACGGAAAGCCAGCACAGTCAAACGATACTTGTTTCGAGGATGTTCGAAATTCTCCAAAAATAATTCCACTGGGTGCGCAGGGCAAACTCTCCGAAATTCGAAAGATAAGTTAGGAATAAAATCATATCTGAAATTTCTTGGAAGAATAGTCTGTTTAATATTCTTATGACAAGTAATTCATAATTTCTTTTATCTACATATATTATCCTGGAATGCCTGTACAATTCCCGTGAAATTGTCAGAATTGCTAATGTAAATCACTTCGAATTAAGCAATAATTTGTTGTTATTACCATGCAGGTGGCTGAGGTTACGCTAAATAATATTATTCTACTGCAAACATGAAAATTGACCATATTTCTACATATACCTACAAGAGTCATCGTTTGCTAACGATACCCTTTCGTACTGTAATTGCTTGAGAACATCGAATTGTATGAGTGTGTTGCAATTTCTGGTACAAATGCAATTACAATATTATAGAATTAAAACGCCCAAATAAATTAAGCAAAATATTCCAAACAAAATAGTACAGTAAATACGGCGCCAACAAGGGCATGGACAATCATTATAATGTAAGCAAGACAGTGAAATTTCCGCAATAAAAATTTCTTCGCTTTGCAAACGAAGTGTAGATTAGTTAATTTTATTCATGATTCAAATGCGTTTTCAGTTACGGCTCCTCTTCGAGCCCAGCGAAAGGACGATAAGTTCTCTTCCTTAATTTTCTTAATTTCTTTAATTGACACACTGACAGTACGAATCTCCGTATGTACGTAATACCGGCATTCACTACTTTAGGTGATATTTTTGCGCATTCGCAGATATATTTGTTTTTAAGGTGCTCGGATATACTAGCTAGTTACAAAACAAAAAATCCAAAATTTAAATTACGACTCTTGTTCTTACACAGGTTACACCTTTCCGTTTTTTGTATTATCTTTGATAACGAATTATTTGTTTCTACAATTACATCTGCAGAATTTCGAGTTGTGAATTTAACAAAGTGTGTGCTAAAATGTGTATCAGATCGAACGTTTTTTGAATTTGCAGTAACAAAAAGGATTTTGGAAATAAATATTGGAATTCGGTTTTGCCTTCCTTGAAAGCTGTTTGCGTGCGTTTTCTTGCACCCTTGGAAATATCATCGCGCAATAAAAATAAAAACGGCATCTGAGCTCAGAAACAAAGAGCTCTGACACGTTTCTGTAAATAATTCTGTGTTTCAGGCAAATGGAACCTTTGTTGTGCATACAGTTGACACTGAATAAATAGCTAACGAACTAACTAATTGACAGTTCAATGAAAATTTCATCAAAGCAATTCTTCTGGACCATTGGTATAACCGCTTCCGAGGTTGTTCACGTATAAACTAATCCCTGTTTGAAATAATATGATTATTTCCCATTCTCTCCTCTATGGACGATACTTTTGTATTATGGTATACCGTGTTTTGTGTTTAAAAAACATTTCCTTCCTTCCTGTTGCCAAATCTGAGTAACAATAAAATATATATGTATATAAGTATATACATATTAATATACACACCTACCTATTCTTCCACACTTACACATATCACGTTCACATATAAATATCGCATTTTTTCATTTTCATCACAAATACGTTTATACAGTACTACATACATAGGCGGTTGTAAAGAACCTGCCGAAAACCTTATAAAAAAAGAACCAAATGTGCACGTCGCGTCTTAACTCCTTTATTTACGAAACTAGGAACCATAGCCATACAAAAGAGAAAGGCGTATTTCGATTTTAAAGAATACAGAATACATATAGCCCAGAGTGAATACGAAATTTCAGGAGTTAAGAAACCTCTGTGGAATTCTTATTCGCTTGGTCGGGAGTCGGGACGCACACATTTCAAATCAGAGTGTTACTTACTTTGCGACAAATACTCGAGTTGTTGATAGAACTTGACATCATTCCCATCATTAACCGAAGTGACGTATGATTGTGGGGACGGACTTGACCCTCGAAAACCTTAGTTTTACTGTACAGACAGAGGGAATCCTTTTCTTTCCCCTGTATTGTTCAACTTTTGTGTTCTCTAATTCAACGTCGCGAACAAAAGCCTGGATGACCTTGCCGGGGTGCTGATTGCTCGAGATTTTCCTTTTTTTAACTATGAGGTAGCACAAGCATCTCTCACACTGATGATGAAAACGCAGCTTCCACCCCATTGCCGTTAGTGGCACACCGAGCAATCTCTTACATGCCTTACACAGTTCTGTGCACCAGCCACACACGTCTGCCAACCCGTGTTTTGAAATGCATAATATGTGTAACAAATAACAATTTTTAAAAAACAGGTACTTACTGATTTCTTCGCGTTTTTTATGAAGAAAACTTGCCATTAAATGAGTGAGTTGTGTCTTTGTTGGCCCTGAACAATATTGTGTTTCCAGGAATACTTTTTTTTAAAATTACAATATTGTCCGGTGTCTTGATCTATTGCTGTTGAATCCGACGATCAAACCTTAAATGAATGTCAAAAGTACAAAGAGTATTCAAAATCCTTGCAAAAATATGCCTGCATCGTATCATAGAATTCCAAATATAAAGACGAATTTTTTTATTACTCCTTCAAACAATGGAAGTGATGAGCTCAGTGTCATTGTTTTTTATACTAACAATCTGTATTGTAGGACATTTAAAAATCAAACTAGCTAAGGACTAAATGTTTTTATTACTAATATAATGATTCTGGTTAGGTAGTTCATAAACTTAACCTTTCCTTTGATCCCTGTAAAGTACTCTCATAAAAACGATTTTATTGGCACCCACACCCACTCTCTACAATCCAATCAAACCAGGAGTTCTGACCAACCTACATTACACATAAGGATGATGTGAGGTCCTTGAGAAAGACAGTAAAGTGCAGACAAGAAGCCGAGCGGCACCAGAAATTACAAAATGTGCAAAGCTCAAGAAAACTATACCCACCTTAAAATGCTTTTACGTATGCTTCCCATGTTTGTAATGGATTAAAAGTGGAGTAAAACCAACTCATCCAGCAAATCCTTTGTCTAATAATCCCCACCAGAATAAAGGTTACAGAATTGTCTTTAACCAATACAGATATGTTCGTAATTAATACCGCTAACCAAAACCAGGAAGAACCACAAACCAGCCATCACTTTGCATTGTTCATTGCGGAATAAAAGTCCTGAAAATTGAATTCAATATAAAAACTACAAAAAAAAAACATTCTCAATCAAACCCGAATTTGTAACCGTGATACTCACCTCGTTGAACCGTGAATCAGACCCAAGAACAAGAATTTCCTCTACCGTTGAAATATTTTATATTTGTCTTTAGTAAGATTATTTATATATGTTTATATGTATTCACTCTTTGAAATTGGGAAAATGTGAAAATTTCCTTGTTTGGTATTCCACGACTTCCCTCCCACACCTTCGAAGCTCCCCTCTGAGTCAATGTGAATAACTCATTTTCTTCGGTTTTCCCTGTAAAATCTCCCAAATTTCGGGGTGAATAAACACAAAACAATAATTTTCACGGTGTTTAATCGTAGTTGGAACGTTGGAAGTTACCTTTTTTTTTGTATTCACAAGAAAAAACAGCACATGTATAATGATTCGTATTTGGTAAAATGAGTTTTTTTTTTCGTCTAAAAATATACGCGGGAGAGCTAGGAGAGAGCGAAAAATTGGGTTCCCGAATGCTCAAGAGGAATAGTAGTGACTGGGTTTTTGAGGCCTATAATGCGTTATATGGGGAAGTGCAAGGCAGCTATTCTCTCCGTCCCGACTCACACACAACGTTATATAGGATTTTCTACCCGATATATTTATTTTTTTTGTGCTCACTTCCTCCGACGTCATTTCCCCCTCAAACAACTGCAATACGGAGACTCTGCGCAAGTCCTTATAAATCTATATTTACGTGTGGAATCAAAAAAATCTCTTTTCTTTCCTTCAGTCTCGTTTTTAATTTTTTCTCGCCTCCTAATTGTCGTGTTAAAAAAAATTAAATCTCAGAAAATAATATGTAATGTATTAATACGTTTTTTTAAATGTTCAATTTCATTTTAAGTCGTCTTCGGAGTTCTTTATTACGTACTGAGGGCGAGGGTGAAGTACAAAAATTTGACCATCTCCGTCGGACCCTAATACGCAAACTTATCATTTCAATTCACAAAATTATAAAATCTATAAATTCGCAAAATGATAAAATTCACAAAATGATAACATTCACACAATGATAAAATCTACAAATTTACAGAATGATGAAATTCACAAAATGATAAAATCTACAAATTTACAGAATGATGAAATTCACAAAATGATAACATTCACACAGTGATCAAATCTACACATTTACAGAATGATGAAATTCACAAAATGATAACATTCACACAGTGATCAAATCTACACATTTACAGAATGATGAAA
>JAQGBT010005445.1:0-14319 GCA_034698585.1 Disparrhopalites patrizii
GCAATACAAAAACATGTGACCAAGTAAAATATGTGCTTAAATTGGAAATTATATTGTAAAATATTTATCGAATATCCACCGACTGCGCTGCAACTGCTAAATATTCACATTGGATACATCACCTATGTACACAGATGAATACCGGAGTACACTTATAACTGGTAGTACAAAGCACATCATTGGATTTGCACCTACGACACTCCACTGATTGATAGTTGATGGGAAGGAAAAGTGAGAAAAACAGAGTTCATATGCGTACACACGCATTGCTACAGTGATTATAGAGTGGGGACCCAGAAGAACATATTCATTATCACTAAACAACTACTAAAAAAACACATTAACAGAGGGAGGATTAACTAGTGCTCAAACTAAGTAAGTGAATATAGTGTTTGATTGTTGAAAAAATAAGAATGGAAGATACGTACCTATATATGCACATATTATACGCACATGCATTCCACACCACTATTCGTATACTCCCAGCACGTATTTTTCTCTGAATGCTTTTAAAACATCAAAGTGCATACATACACAAACGACTGTTGAACCACTAAACTCGAGCCAAAATTTCCAATTGCCCAGCGGCACCCTGCTGACTTCATTGGCGCTGTCCCCATTTAATACCAGGGTAAATATGTTCATTCTTCATCATGATGGATACAAGTATGCACGCCTACCTCAAGTTACATGCATGAAATATAATTCTATACGAATGAGCAGGAGCAAAATCTCATGAAGCCGTTTTAAATCATGGGAACTAGGAACTACTATCCACATTTGTATACATGAGTGTACATGTACATTTATTTACTAATGCTTATAGGAATACAGAGTATGCTTTCACCCTCACAAGTTCGTCTGTGTAAATTATCTACTTTAACTCCTTCGAGATGGGACGTACAAAGTGACGAAGGAACAAACTCCTGCATGCTGGTGGTGGTGCTGAACCAATAATACAGATAATCCATTTATTTCTATTTTGTTAAAAGAATTGCGATTCGGATTACAAGGAGTCAATGACAGTAAATTACGGACACACGCTCAAAACCAGCAACCCTTCTTTTTTTAATACCCTCATCCAACACACACATCCCTCCCTGATCCCCTTCCCGTAACCCCTTCTCCTACACAATAATATGAAACCATCATTTACTCCATTGAATTGAATAGTAGTCAGTATGAATGAGCCCAAATGGGTCTCCTTCTATCCTTTGTTGCATATACTGTATACATCGACCTGCCTGAGACTACCCCCCTCCCACCCCTGTAATAAAACTGAGATATGTCTGTCCCCTCAAAAATGAAAAGTCGAACAGTCTTTAGTACGAAAACCCCAATTTCTCTAAACTTGCAATAAGAGCTGAAGAAAGCTCGAATTTATATGTATATGCATTAGCCAAACCACTTTCTTTCTCTCTAAATACATATACACGTATCTTCCGATAGCACAGCATTTTTTCACTATCATCAATTGCATCTTTAAAATTGAGGAGAATACCTTCGCCACACTGTCTACTTTTTGTGTGCAGAATTTTTTTTCCCAAGAATTGTAACAGTAAATTGCTATTCCTCCCATGCTCTTCATACACGCTTTATTATTTACATTTACACATGCGTCTACATACGTGTGCACTGTGCGCTGCAAACTAAAACAAGGTTTATTGAAGTATGGATTATCCCATGGTATGTACTTGTACTTACATTCTGGGTATAATAACAATCAGTATCTCCGCATTGTTTTCTATCCTGTCTAATTCCCGCCCTCCGTCACATTCCATTCGCAATGATTTTATCTATTCCTGCACTTAATTTTTTTAAGTTACACTGGTTCTCACCAGTTATAACGGTCCAATTACCACATTACTTTTTCTCCGCCACACTACCCGCATTCGATGCTTGGGAATTTTTTTTCTACCGTTACTGCACACGTATTACACAATGAAACCCGACATTGGTGATTAAAAAAAACTGGCAGAGCAACGTCAAATCACTGACATTCACACAATTGAACATGCAGGGAAGAAATGAATTTTCCCAAAGAAAAAAATGCTATTTCTCCAATGGTAAAGGTATAAGATAAGTCATAAGAAAAGGAAAAGAGAAGCATTAGTGTTGGACGAGAAATCCTTTTTTCACATTTAGTTAAACTCAAGGTGTATAACTGTAAACCGACACTGCCAGTGGATCCGATCCGCAAAAGTTCTCACACTACAAACGAATTTTTTATTACTTTCTCAGAGAAGAGGGAGGAAAAACCACACCTAAAATAAATGCGCACAATGATTATCATGAAATCGACACAAGAGCGGATCTAATTACATCCCCAAATGATTTTCGTATCAAATGGAAAATTCGCCTCATAGTGTTCAAAACTGTGTAGGTTTGCGAAGAACCGCAATGCATGTGTTCCTCACTATTTCCCCCATGGACCTCATGATAGCAGAATTACACGGAATCAGATAACACGCTTCGATTATTATGACCACGTCCTTACGACATCACTGTCAACAACGTCAAACAATAAATACATAGAAAGGAAAGATGATCCTCTCTGCTTACAACAAAACAACCGTACACAAAAAGTATACATGGGAAATAGATGACCTAAACTAGATCACGACCCGCATCAATAATAATAATAGCAGACCCACACACAAAACACTGACAAGCACGCCGGATTACATTCACTCCCACCGTCATCATCCTTGTGTCTATAATGTTGCTCCAAAGGATCAAGACGAGCCTTGTAAACAAATAGGATTCTCAAAACTTCATCACGCAAAATTAATCCCCGAGGGATTTACACACAGCCTTGTTCTTCTGATATCCAAAATCCAAATAACAGAGAAGACCATTTTACTAAAACTAAAAAAAATACAACCTTTCTTGTAGAATCACATGCTTGAGTACAATCAAATCCCTTTGAACATGTCTATACATTTTGCACAAAGTCGAAACAAACCCTCCGCCTGTATAATTTGCGTGTATCCATTGATTTTATTTTTTTACCGCTGGCCGAATCATTATTGAAACATTTTCTGTAGCTTACATTTAGTGTACCGAATGGCTGTAGCATATACGATATGAATGCTTGTATTATTATTACCCTCCAGGAACTAATATTGATGATGTGGTTGCAAAACACAAGAAGAACAACCAAAATGTCAATATCAATGATATTTTACGGCTTACGTGCCCCTAATCTACAACATGTATCATTGCGATTTGTTGAATAATAAGTACTCTGTGGGTGCACGTATTTGTGTGGACAAGCGATACAGATTATTACCATGGTGGATGCCTTCACTCCACATTCCTTGAGACATTAAAAATCTTCCCCAAGAATAATAATCAGGTGGTATCCCTTACTGGCAAATCACAACAAGCATTCTGACAAATACGTGCACATGCAGGCTAGTACGGGCTCATCAATTCGTTGGTCAATTTCTTTGAATTAGTATACATACAGAAACATGAGAAGACTGACGCTGAGGCAGGCACAACAATTCAATCTTTGCAATTGACAATGAACTTCATACAATTCGACAAAGGCCCGTATATTTTTGCAATGAACTCCGTACGTAAACCGTTGGTTCGTAAGATGAAAAAGGTAGCCCCGCCCATAAAAAGTTCTACAAAACATATGAAAAAAAAAAAACATCCGCGCCATGCAAAAAAAATTGAACGTTTATAGGTGATACTTCATAGTTCATAAGCACGGTTATCACAAACGTTGCATGTGAATTGTGGATATAGAAGTACTGTTTTATCCTCACGAGCTGAGCGGCTACGTGGTACTTAAAACAATCCATAGAAATCGCACAGATATTCTAGTCAAGTGACAATAATGATTGGCGAATTTGCGAAAAAATCACCTTTTTTGTCAAGTGCGAGCATCGTGATTGAAAGTCACTGGCACCAATCAATGTACATACATTTTTTATCACCAATTTCTCCTTTTCTTTTCCTAGCTCACAAGGTGTGCTAGTAAATCCCGTCAAAACACACTTTTTAAACCTGTTCTATAGCACAACTACAGCTGCATAAATATGCAAGCTAGACCTTAACATTCCAATATTTACATTTTTAGTGCATATTGCATTTGCATGCAGCATTCTATTCGTTTTAAGCACTATTTGTACTAGTTGCAGGCATACACGTATACGTCGTGTATTTTTTTATCCTTCTGTCTTAAAAAACACACACGAGGAGTAAATGAATGAATTTGATTACCTATACGGATGTAGTGCTCCATATATGTACGCAATACGCATATATACGCATGTACTAGTAGTAAAATACTGACTAGCCAAGACAAATAAAATCTTGTGTATAGAGACTAGAGACTCTCATCGTCTCCGACATACATACATATGTAAGCATGTACATATATATTTAGAAGAATGTTTTTTATTAACTTAACACATCGAAAGTTCTCTTTCTCTTGTTATCTCTTAAAGCGTTATTCAGAAAAAAAATAGCTTTTGTTTCTTCAAAACTACATGGTCAAACTCTCTTTGTGAAGTTGCTGCTTGCTACTGAAAACGATAAGAGCGGCTCCTCTTCTTTTGCCAAAGCTTCCATCCATTTACCCGAAATAAAAAGACTCGCTTGGAAATCTTTGATCATTGTTAGTGCAAAGCCCTTGACGCCCCTAATATCCTTCAACGATGAAGCCTCCCACAGTTACTAGAGCTAGAGAGGGGAGCATTTTTTTTTATGAATAGTCTGAAATATTACATAGGTAAAAAAAAAATAGAAGAAGCGTAGTACGTTCAACGGCAGCTCGGCACTATTATTGTTTCAATTTTATTCCCATTCACAGCCACCACGGGAAAAGTTGGTGTAACTCGCATGATGAATCATGACCATGATTTTTATCTACTCACATTTTTCATACTCACGTAATGTATATTATCTCAATAACCTACTCTATTTTTCCCTCATCTTTCAAGTTTTCCCCTTCGCATCTCATCTCATCCCATCTCTCTCTCTCCCTGTCTTGGCTCCACCGTCTTTTTCACTTAACTCTTTTATTTTTATTATGCGTTCAGAGAATGGATACCACACTCACACTCACGCATATCCTTCCCACCATTCAAAGATTTTTTTTTCTCCTTCCAAGAACTCACACAACAGCCGTCTCATATTCCAATTTCAAGTTTACTAACGCGGGAGCACAGCAATAATAATATCACACTTCGCAACAACACCCGAGACCCATTCTGATGTGTTTGCATATTATTACCAACAAATCTCTCATGTCTCTAGTTACACATCCTAGCCAGGGATATTCCGAGTGGGAAAAGTATCCTCTACACCATGGAATTTCCAGTTTGGCTTTTGCCAGGTACCCTTTGTATTACACGGGAGTTAGGAGGTATTCAGCAGCATAAGAACCTGCCCGTCAAGCAGACTTGTCATTATTATTATTAAAATGGAGTTGCATCTAACCTATGCCTGTAGTATATTCATTATTTATATTTCAACGCTGGTGGAACTCATATTTTCATGAATCACCACTTAGCAACATTATGAGTTTCCTTTTATGCTTCAGAAGAAAAAAAACCGTGTGTGTTGTTTTCAAAAAATCCTCACTTAAATGCTGGGCAGACTGTACACATTTAATAGTAATGTGAGGTAATAATGTGAAGCTAGAAGCTATACACAATAATGATAATAAAGTTTCTCCCTATAAATAAAATTATCCAAACCATTCATACCCAAAGACTTGTTTTTCTACTGCGGTTTTTTCCCAATCCACACCACAAGGAACCAATAACTACCTCCAACCAATACAATAGGAGAAATCAATGCACCAACTTGAGCATGCAGTTTGGTGTATTCCTTTTTACTACAACTGCAACCTACTTTAACATCATTTTAGCTTCAAGTTTGGTGAGTGTGATAAAAATTAAAAAGAATAATACTCTAGTAATTGTAGCATTACTTTCCGAAACACGAATATAAATGTTTACAAACTTGTTTCGTTACGTAAACATGTACTCTCCAACTTTCCTATGCAGAAGTAGCTTCGTCTTCCTCATTTCCTCCTCCTCCTCCTGCAGGTGCAAGTGCTCATGGTTCTCAAGACACCTCAAGCGACAGTGATTTTTATTTGAAAATGCGACTAATAAGCACATACATTGTCTTTTACAAAGATCTCATTACTGGCAAGCTGTTCCTGCTTTCGCATCGCATTGATCTGCTAATAATATTACATACCAGTAGCAGTTGGGAAAGGAGAAGATTCACACAATAAAATTTCTTTAGGTGATCAACATTTATGTATGACGAATAAGTCCACAATTAATCACAGAATCGCAATCATGCTTATTACATACCTTTCATTTGATTGTATTGGAATACCACTAACGAATGTGTGGAGTTTTGAGGTTTGAAGAAGCTACAACCTTATGCTAGAGTATGCATAAAGTATGCTCTACATAATACATCTAATTTTATTCATTCATTGGACTTCCACGGCTCAACAAGTCAGCAACCTAAACAACATCTTCCCACTTGCTTTTCGCGTTGCATCGACAAATTAACAAAGTATGCCTCCCGGCCATTTTTGAACCCAGCAAAACTCCATTAGGTTTTTATTTTTTTTTCAAATCCCCCAATATCTTTATCCGATTTAAGATCTCATCACCACTCAACATTGTAAAGCAAGATGGTTCTTGCGCTTATTGAGTTATAGACCACTGAAAAAATAGATATGTTGAATCCTACAACAATTTGTCCTACAACCTATCCTACAACTGAGTCCACCATTTACAATAGTAACAATAAGTATTTTTCCATTTCTTGAAGTTATTAAGACCTGTAATTAGTTTTTATGACAATTCGGAATAACTAGTAAGAATCTTACTAGAAATAATCAGAAATTTGGAAATTTTACAGCTTATACGTTCCATACTGGACCCCTACTTATCTGAACCGAAATACAAGCTTTCGAGAGCATATTTCAATAGTAAATGATGACTGCACACTGTACCAATGGAAGTGGAACAGTCATTTCCTACTTATTTTATACATATTTTTTTTACTTCAGTATTTGACTAGCCAGACTTAAATTATTATATGTATGAAGAACGATGAACGTGTAGGTCCTTGTAATACACTTGTAATACATAGTCCTAGTGCAATCCTTACAGAGAAGAGAATCCGTTTGAACCTTGTGACATCTCCTTCATTCCTCAGAAGCATACGTGGGTAGCACTCGTTGGTACAAGAAGTCACTTTCCCTGCAGGTTGCATTTTTTTTTTTTCGTCACACAGCATTCAGCCGGAAATTTAATGTCCTCCGTCCTCTGGTAAACGGAACCTAACTGCACGACCATTCCATCCATTAGCCACGATTCTCTGGGACTACCACTCAACGGTATATATATACGGCTTTCCGCATACCAACTTCAGGATGACACAGCAGGCGCAGGCATGCACCCAAAGTGAAGCAGAGCCATACGACAAGAGATTGTTGTTCTTGTTACTGGATAAATCTCATCAATTCTCGTTTTGCATGGGCCAAAACGACGTAACAAGAAAAAGAAAAAAGAAGGGACGGATTCCAAGGAAAGTATGTGGGCGACTACAAGTATGTTGGAAAATTACCAAAAATTCCTGGTAATATTTTTATCTTCGTAAGAGAAACAAACACACACCGAATCCTTTTTTCTTGAACCGACACGGAAAAACAAAAGTGTGAAATACATATTTCTTCCCACCCAATGCATCCTTTTCGAGGCGGAGGGAGTCGTTAGTATTAATAATAAACAGTAACAGTTCGGACTTTACTTGTACTAGAATTCAGGGTAAACTCAGTCCAAATAGTTCAATCATTGCGGCTTTGAATAGAAATTTTACACGGGTTTTAAATTTTCACTCATTACAGAAATTAATGCACGCTTTGCTTTCACGTCATGCGTCGCTTGCAGCCTTCATTCATCCTCCACGCCCATCAAGGACCTAACTTCCGAAAGTTACATACGGGTACGGCGTAATTAGGCCCGAGCTAATAATACGAGAGATAGATAATCTTTCCGAGCTAATGCCTTGGCTCCTTGTACGCTTATGTTTATTACAACCGACAAATTGGGAGCTTTTGACGTCGGGAAGGAAGAGAGACGGGTTTTCTTTGAGCGTTATCCAGGCTTGTGTCCAAAAACTTTACGTCAGCGTTTCATTCCAATGCATTCACACAGTATTTACAATTCACACCGTATTTGTATACCTACACGTAAGTAAATTATGATGAGACAGGCCGAAGTTGGCAATAGCAAAAAGCAACACGTTAATCACGGTAAAACTCCATGACATGACTTTTCCTAACGACTCTATACTGTACATAAATATGATCGTCAGTAGTAGTTTAAATGAATCCCACAGAATTTCAGCGATCCAAGACTCCAGTTTGTTTTTGTGTGATAATGGCATCAGTTTTTCTTTTCTCGAGTTTTGCGACAGGAAAAGGATTAAATCGCTTGTTGTAAAAAGTATTTTTATAACTTTGTGAATGCTTCAGTATCCTCCAGACTTTTCGTAGTCTGAACATGTATTGTATGTACGTGTGACTCTTTCGTACCCAATGTTATTCTAAAATGACCTTCTTTAAACAAACACACAAAAACAGCCCTCAACATACACGAACTTAGCAGTTAATTACTGAAACGGTGGCTTGACGTTTGAGTGCACTTTTTGATAGGAACAAAAGTGCATACGTATATAGTTACGTGTTACGTAGATAACATTCCCAAAAATTCAGGAATGTCACATCTTTTACTTGTACATACTCCCGTAAACACTTCAGCGTACAAACATATACCTAATACATGAGTTTTCTTTAAAGAACAAGAGAAGAATCCAATGTCCAACCTTCTCCAACAATCTGAGCATAACATTCTTTTTGGTGAAAATCGTTGATGCATTACATACTACGAAAATGTTTGGTTGTTTAACGGCCAGCAGAAAATAAAAAATGACATCACACATTTCCCTGCTAACAACAAATCAACAGTAATTTCACCCTCGTAAATTTAAATCGTTTCTACTTCCCAACAAGAAAAAAAAAATATATATAAAGAAAAAGAAAGGAGCTATAGGGGAATTCTAGAGAGTCCACATAAACTGCAAGTTTTACTTTACTATAAGCTCGGCAAGAAGAAGAAATAGGGCATACGAAGAATCAGGCCTTTCACACACCTACATAACACGCGTATGTTTTAGAGAGAATGGTGAGCGAGAGACGGAGAAGAACATAAAAACTTAAGATTTTCTTAGAAACTCATGAAACTCTTGTGACTTCGCCTTTCTCCTTTAACATTGCTCTGCTCCTTTACAAGCTGGCACACACTACTTTTGCATCCGTATGTAAATTGAGAAAAAAGAACGACTCCTCCCTGAAGAATTTTTAACCTAGTATACCTACATGCTGTGAGTCGTAACAAGGGCTTGTGAGATGCAATGACGGCTCGGCTTGAGTAGTGGGCTTACTCCGTCTGTAAATTCTTTTAAAAATCTTCCCACCCTCTTTCATAAATTTGGGGATAATTTAACGACCCCACGCGCACCACTGTATTAGTTAGGATAATTAATGAAAAGTAGGATAACAATATTTCAGAATAATAACAAAGATTTGCAAGGATGCAAGATTTTGTTTTCAAACTATGTAAATTATAAATACATCCTATACTTATACCCTTGAATATTTCTTCTTCCCTCACGTTGAAATAATAGAGTATACCTTATACTGAGAGTATTGTAGTTGTGTGTACGATTTCCTTCCTCGTTCACTCTTCATTCCTTCTTAAAATATACTCATCCTGGCACAGTAAAATACAAGGGAAATATTTACTTTTCCTTATTGGAGTCAATAAGTGGATCAATTGGGATTCGTTTTGAACGGTTCTGTACTATACGATATCAGTGAAATTGCAACACTTCAAACTTTATTCCCACTTCCACTAGCGAAGCATATAGCCATGGCTGTGAACACGCCGACAAACCTTTAATTCCAGCAAGGAAACTACAAAGCTAAATCCATTGAATCTAACTTCAGAAATGTATTAGAACTGATACGGTTTCATTATATTCGGCGATCAATAGCATTGCAGAGAATAGTCAACCTCATAAATATTATAAAACGGTCAATGAACAAGTATATTACTTCGTCACTTTGTGCTTTTGAAGTTCTAGAGAATCATCCACTGAAGTCGATTTTGACGATAAAGCTACGAGTTTAGTTCAAACCTTCAAAATGACAGCTTTCCCCCGCCTACAAACTAAACTTTATGGAATGTTTATTTTTCGAATGTACGTAAACAAACCCAAATTATCCCAAGCAGAGATCGTGCCATGGAATCAAATTAGGACCTTTAAAAAGGATGGGGTCTGGAGTGAAAAGCTACTTGAGCTTACAGAAGTTCCTCTTGAGCCTTAAAAATTCGGTAAAAAGAGTAGATGAAATGCCTTCCTCCATAATCATTAATAAAATAAAGTATCCGCGAAGAAGTCTCTTCAGAAGCAGGTATATCTTTCTGCATCCAAAATAAACTTCGAAAAAATAACGATTCAAGTTTCAGCCAAATTCCGTTTTATTCAATACATTAATAAACTACGAACATCTCGTAGTGTGTCATTTGCACGGCTCTAAGGAGGCCTATAAGTGCATGATTATGCAGACGGTTCCGAGACCATTGGCTCAGATTTTGCTCCGCACTTCAGCACAACTTACACATGAAACACGTAAAAACAAAAAGCTTTCCATGGTTTTTTGAACAACTTGGTTTTACACAAGGATTTTTTTATTTCAATCTCTGCTTCCTTTCAACTTAACACTCAAGTTCACCAAGCGGAATCTTATATTGCTTCCTGTTTAACGCAAATAGCGCCATGAAACTTACTCAAATGCCACGCAGATAAGGATTAATGCGTCTTTTGCCAGTCTTCGATGATAATAATAACAACCATGTTACTCACTTTCAGAGTCAAAATCCACCTTATTTCATACGAGGATGAGAATCATAAAAAACGGAGTTCAACATGAAAAGATCCATTCCTGCAACATTTCTGTGCATCGTTAGCGTTTGTAAATTAGGCTTGGAAAGCCATTATTATGCGATTTACGAAACTATGATTGCTTGAATTTACGCACAAGAAGAGTCAATTCTATCCAGTATCAGTATCCATATCCCCATATTACAATCTCCCGGACAAACTAAACTTCCCCTTCATAACCTAAAAAAACTCATGAAAGAGATACCAAAGGATAAGCGCTACATGAGCTGTGGATTAACACGGCTAAATTTTCACTGCTTGTAATCACTTGTACCATTTAATAAATTTTTATAGGCAAACAGTTAGATGCATTAATGCATAAAGATGATTGACCTGCTGAACACTGTTACTAATGGAATAATAATGAGTGCCATTAACTGGGGCAAGTGTACCAATAGTAATAATAAATAATCATTGCCTTACCAAATTGAATAAAATCCGAGACAGTCTTTTCTCGTCGGAGGGACGAGTTACAGCTCTCATCATAGAGAACCAGAAGAATATCGAGAAGAGTCTCGATACTAAAGGATTGGTGGTCTGATCGAAGAGGGCCATTAAGAAAGACCGTCTCCAACTCTTTGAGCCTCTTGTCTGGTCCATCTTCCATGACTCCGACAAATGACTGAATAGAAAGGTGCACGAGGTACTATTATATGCACACAAATTTTGCAACTTGTTTAAGTTGACGTGGCTGCGGTTCACTTCCGGTAACTCTCTTCCGTCCCCTCTTCCTCCTTTTGGACCGTCTCCCGCACTACGAGCACCTCCTCCTCTTCCACACCACACACAAGAGATTTCTCTACCACGGGGAAAGTTAAGAGTTCGATGGGGACATTATTGTTGCTGGCAAATATAGATTCTGCCCTGCGGTAAGGAAGGGAATAGCAGAGATTATAATGAAAAATGGAAAAATATTGGGCTGAAATCACAGGGCACACTTCGACAACACCATAAATCCTTTTTAATTCTAGGGGACAAAGGTCAATGGCCATTGCAAAATGAAAGTCACACTTCCACCCAAGATACTATCAATCATTTCAACATCGGCGTTTCTCCGGCTTCAATAACCACGAATTCTATTTTTTTTTATTTACGCAGTATCCTACAGACAGGCGTTGACGCCAATCATCCCGCAGCACAAAGTTGTCTTCCTCTATAATAAGAACACAAAAGAGAAACCATATTAAACCCATTGAAGATTTTATCAGAATTAACAAAACCATCAGGATACCAGAGACTGGGTATTTTTAACAACTGTTATTGTTTAGAATTACAACCATTTTAGTTTTCGGTGTGGTGACCAAAACATTGAAGAGTGTATGCATATTATATAAAGTATACCTATGCCGGTCATACTTTTACATCATTCGCCTTTAGCATTTTCATATAATATATATATGCATACGCAATGTCAGCGCGCGTTCACAATTTTGCATGTGTATTAAGCAACAAGCAACAACACTTTGGCGTAATGAAAGTCAAAAATAATGCAAGAACATTTAGTTTATTTAACACTCAGTAAATAGTAAATACTTAAATACTACCCCATACAAGGGAGCAGCCATTCTACTATCTTTTTTATTCATCGTTTCTATCCTTCACTGCACTAACCAAAACATTATGCACCAGCGAAATCCGACCTCAGAACACTAATTTAAGTAGATGATATACACACCTTACTTTGGGTGAGAATTTGTGAACAGCGCTTCAAAATTTTAATTTAATTCAAAATCAATCCTGACATCCACTAAATAACAACTACCATTTGCACAACAGAACAAAAAGAATATAAAACAATATCTGTTGAGTTCGAATAGAGCAGTGTCCAGAATTACCTCCAAAATTCTGGCCATGATGCCAATATCATTCTATTAACTATAAAAATCTACTTTTCTTTTTAAAAAAAACTTCGTTGCAGTTTCCTGAAAGCTTTCTCAACTTCGTGAAAGCATCCGTCGTTGCCTGTAAAAGCTTTATCACCGTGATTCGAGTATTGTTTGAAGCCCTTTGATCATCTCTTCGAAAGCGCTTGAAAATGAGACAAAAAATAATAATATCCCCATTGACTTCCTTCACTTAACCAGCAACGCATGAAAATAAATACAAAGAAAACTAAACCCACAGGTTCCGCAATTCCCTTCACAAATGTTATAGGCAAACGTGGAAACAAATAAACAAATAAAAATATTAAAAAAACTTGAAAGACATCATTTGAGTACACTCAACACAACACCATACAGTTCGTCACCAACAAATACAATTGTAATAATAAAAAAAAACGTGTATGGATCACCAACCAATCTTTTACGTAGCCGTACGAAAGGGAAAGTTACGGTGAGAAATAAACTCAAAAACAAATCAAATCACTAAAAAAAAAACAATTTAATTGCATAAAAATCATTTGTCCAAACCTTTTTCTTATTGAAGCACATTCTCCCTCCTCACATTCGGTTGATGGTACATTAACCGAAATCTTTCCCCAAAAAATTAGGATACACAAAATTCATTCCATGATTCCTTCACCATTTAAAAAGAACGAAAAGAAAAACGATGTATCCAACACAAAAAAAAAATAACACCAACAGATTTTTTTTTCACTTTAAAATGCTCCTTCCGACGTCAAACACTCATCACTGTGGTGGTCCCTCCAAGGATCTATAAAAGGAATGACAGACAACACTGGGAATCTTCAGAATTGAACTCATCCTCCCCGAAATAGATTGTCTAAAGATAGATCCAATAAATATGTGGAAGTGCATAGGAACTTTTGCATCTATATAGATTTTTTTATTCTAATGTATTTTCTTTCTTTCTTTTTTCAAAAAAAAAATATTTTTATCCAGAAAAAAGAAACAAGCTACAGCGACTTCCGACGATGCAGCTCGACAACCGGTCCACCAACCAATGTTTCTCACAGCCGACTGAAATGTTGAGGCTTTTGAGGGAATATTATTGAAAATCGAAGAGGATATCAAACAATATACGGTGCGTATACACTCTGTATACGAAGAGAGAAAAAGAGTAGTGTGTGGCACTAGTGTGGAGAAAAAAAAAGAGGCGGTGTATGAGGTAGATCGTAGATCCTCTCACAATCCCCTCTTTTGGAACTTTGCCAAAGGGAGAGACAGAAGAGAGAGAGAGAGAGAGAGAGAGAGAATTTACTCAAAAAGAGGAGGTTCCTTCACCCCCACCATAAGTATGTACGTACAGAGAGAGTGAGAGCAATAACGAGACGAAGAGATGAGAGGAAAAGATCGA
>JAQGBT010005446.1:0-14313 GCA_034698585.1 Disparrhopalites patrizii
ATAAATACAATCGAATTTTATCATTCAAATCCGTAATCCCATACTCCTGGATTGTAATCCCAGAGTATGGGATTAATTCGTGTGTTATAAATGAATGAATAATTAAACAAAAACCAAGCCCTCTTTGAACAAAACATGAGAAATGGACGCTTAAATTAAACTGACAGATACGTACGATTCCATACTCG
The DNA here is from genome assembly GCA_034698585.1 of Disparrhopalites patrizii. Taxonomy (NCBI): domain Eukaryota; kingdom Metazoa; phylum Arthropoda; class Collembola; order Symphypleona; family Sminthuridae; genus Disparrhopalites; species Disparrhopalites patrizii. The sequence goes on from JAQGBT010005446.1 coordinate 189, forward strand.
TGATTCATATTTGCAGTGTCAATCAAAATGTAAACACAACTGAAGTGCTTGAATTATGCAGAGATGGGGGAATCTCGGACTAAAAATCCAATCTTTTAATCTGGATTAGGGATTATTAATCCCAATCAGCTAATCCAGCTGTTAAAGCTGATTTAATCCAATCCCAACAATCAATCCAGGTTAAAATATTTGCCATTTAATCCGGTGACAATCCAATCCATCTTACAGAAAAAATAATCGGATTGAATTTGGGATTGGATTACTTTATCCCTCAAAATTATCACTACTAACTGACAATTTTGCTTAATATTTGATACATTTGGCCAACTAGCGTGAAATATCAGTTATCAACTGCCTGCACTTTTGGAAAACTGTCAACTGTAGTTTAAAATTCCCATGGACTTTTAATATGCTAACACAATTCTTGTGTAGGAACTGGCAAAGGAACGTTGTCAACCGTTAATTGTGCAGTAATTTAGCGATATGTAAATTGATAAACGAATTACAGATACACACTGTAACTGTCATTACATCTATTTTTCGTTAATTTGTTAACTTTTTAGCAGTTTTTCCGCATCATTGCATGTGTATCAATATATTCGTTGGTGACAGAGAATTTTGATTTTGTGTTACAATTCTTTGTTAGCCACAAAATAAGTTAATCACACTTTGAAAATCGATACCGTGAGAAACCATTTTTGAACTTTATCACTAATTTGCTTCGGATTTTATAGCTGATTAATCCAATCTGAAATTTAATCAATCCCATTTATTCTAATCCGGACCAGTTTTAACTTAATCTAATCCGTAATTAATCAATCCCGAGAAAATTTGAATTAATCCGTACAGGTTAATCATTAATTTCATCTCATTTAATCCTTAATCCCAATCCTAATCTGAAAACCATTTAATCCCCCATCTCTGGCATTATGTAATTTTGCACCATAGACTGCCGTGACACGAAGATATCAGACGAACGGCGTCCCATTGGAGGAATTAGGTCAATTGCCATTAATTGGATATAGGCGATCAGGATACATTTCAACTGTCAATGTGACAGATTATGCATAGTTGAGTACTGACCTTATTTTATTTATCGCGCTGTTGATTTTTTACTAACAGCAAAAAGAATCATCCAAAAAATTGTCACTTTTAATTATAAACACATTTAATTGCTAATTACTCTTGCAAATTTTCCTTTGAGGCACCGATCCATTATGTCATTGTACCTCTGCTGACAGTGCTGACCAATCAAAATGCGTCAATTAAGTACAACCTTGTGGCTTAGAAACTATGTCAACATAAAGGTCAAGAGAAGGGTCTTTAATTTTTAAATACAATAAAAAAAGTGATAATTACTATCACTAATTATTTCCGGTCTCCTTCATGGTCCAATGCCAAAAAGGTGAAGTACCGAATGCCTTTGATAAGTTGGCGCCGTTGGCGGTGTGTCAAAGGAAACATTTCATAAAATTTTAATTTATAAAATTAAATTAATCATCTGTTTATAAGTGGCTACTTGAACATTTTGGGCAATTCCCGTATTAATTAATTGTTTTGTGGCCGAACCTTTTTTGGATATCAAAATATACGAGGGAGCTGTCTACCTTGGCCGTTAATATAAATATAGGTATAAACATTAAATTTCTGGTATTCAAACCAACTTCTTTAAAAACATTTTGGATTTCCTTCCAACTGGAACCAAGTTGTATCAACAATAGTTACACACATTTAAATAATTGATATTGTTCATCATGGCGTCGGCTGGACTATTTGGGAAAGTCCTTTTACTCCTTGTAGTTGGTGAGGATAACTATTTTTTAAGCATTTTTTGAGTGCGGGATTAATTTTTTTAGTGGAAACACATTCAATAAATCTATAGTTTATATATAGGCAAAGATTGTTTAATAATTGTTGTAATTTTTTGAACTTGGCGCGGAAAAACAGCCATAATTTAAACAATTCAAGTTAAAATTCTACACGGAATTACTCACTTGTACTTCCCTATACAGTGGAGTCTCTATATAACAAGTCTCTTTACAACAACATTTCCCTATAACAACATTATTTTTTCCGCCCTTTGTACATGTAAAATGCATATTTTATATTCTATATAACAACTTTTCCCTGTAACAATATTTTTGGCTCTTCCCATCAGAGTTGTTATATAGAGGCTCCACTGCATAGCTATATAGCAAGACCGTTTTATACCGGTTTTGCCGCTTGTATCGTGGCAGTTTGTACACGTGACATGTATTTGTGGTTTTCCTTATTAGCTTTAATAATGCCTTTTTTTTATATCTACAATATAACTAATAATTCCGAAACGGCATATTTGTATCAACGTTGTTATTTTCCCTAAGCATTTTTGAGTGCGGAATTAATTTTTTTCAGTGGAAACACGTCCAATAAATTTAGTTTGGCATATAAAGGCAGAGATTATTTAATTAATATTTTATATTTTTTGAACTTGGTGCGGAAAAACAGCCATAACTTAAACAATTTACGTCCAGTCTCAATGAGAATTTGTTTTCCAGCTCGGAAATAAAATTCTTTTTAGAGACGCTGATTCCGTTCTTTACTGCTGTGGGTATACAAAGCATTTGTCCTTAAAAGGAGAATAAAAAATCCATTTGTCCGAAAATTGACATTTTTTATTTTGAAAATACTGCCATAAATATGTATCAACATTATAATTATCCATCATCTCCTTTCTGCCAGCACATTTGTGGATAGCTTCCGCTTTTGTACGCGGGGCCACCCTTCCCCAGGAACTACCCGTTAGTTCTCCGATTCAACCAAATAACATGGAGGATTGGCGTTACTATGGTAATTAATCTTAGCAATACACGTGGATTTTTATATTGTACACAAGCAGACCACATGCGATAGTAGTGTTCTAATTGTTGCTGTTATTGTTGTAAAACAAGGCTGTGGTGGTGTGGTTCCTCTCATGTTCTCCAGCCATAATTACATAAATTACAAACAAGGGGAAAATCTGGGCAAATACGAACATTGTGTGTGGATTCTTGAGCCATTTGAGCCCTTTGGGGAGCTCCAGATAAGCATTTCTCGAGGCGGCGAAACGATGCAACCGCACGATGGCGTCTTTGCATTCGCCTGGACACAGCAGGGGCTCATTCCTCACCTAATGTATGTACAGTCGAACCTCTCTATAAGGGACTCCCTTATAACGGTTTTCTCTCTATACCGGTGGCTGAAAATGCTTCCGTCGAAAACTTTCTCCAATTGTTATAACATAGAAATTTCTGTTCTCCACAACGGTTTTTCGTTATAACGGGGAAAATATGCGGATTTAAGGGGAACCGTTATGGAATGATTTGATTGTAATAGTATGGGTGCTTTGTGTACCCGCGTATTTACATTATTAATTTACGGGAAAAGCGAGCGCAGACTTTTTTTTAAAAGAAACTATATGTACTTGCTTTACATCCAAGACAAATTGCTTTCACCAAAACAAATTATGTTTTTGCCGAAAACAAAATACGTACGCATTTGGTGCCGTATTTTATGTTTTTGTTTGTATAATCAAAATCTTGTTTCTTTACACCCAAATTAGGCTTAATTAAAAAACTTTATCCTGCTTCCTAACGCGTTTAATTCAAATATTGTGAAATGGTATCGTATGGTTTTAGTTATACTGTCGATATTACAGCCGAAGCTGTTACAACAGTCTTTAGTTTTGTACAATGTATCTATTTGCATTTTTACATCATCGTATACATTTATGTTTGGCCTTATTCATATGTTTGTTCTATATTGTGAAATCAAAACTGACAAATTACCGTGATATTTTGCTCCCAAATTTCAATTTTTGTAAGCATTTAGAGAACGTCCAATCTGTATTATGTATTTGGCTGGTCCAATTTATATTATATATTTATATTACATATGTAATTTTCTATTTTTTGCATTAGCGCTTCTTGTCATTTTATTGCTTTATTTTATGTAATATAGACAATAACATTAAATCAATATACAAATTTTCGATACAAGCCACTCTCAGAGGCTCCAAATTCCCAATTATTTAAATATCCATGTTTGCTTTTATGCCATTTTATGCTTTTCCTCCATTGATTAATTTCGAATTTTCGAATATTGTCAGCTCTGTCTATACAGCACTTCCTTATAGCGGTAATCACTCTATATACGGATGAAAAAAATTTCCTTCAAAAACTTTCTACAATAATAAAAAGACATTTCCGTTCACAATATGTAACATGTAACGGTTTCTTGCTATTACAGAAACAATATGTATATGTACAATATGAACATATATGTATATGTACATGTACAACAATATGTATATGTATATACATGTACAACAATATGTATATGTATATACATGTACAACAATATGTATATGTATATGTATATACATGTACAACAATATGTATATGCATATGTATATACATGTACAACAATATGTATATGTACATGCAGTCAAACCTCTCTATACCGGGCTCCCTTATAACGGTTTTATCTCTATAATGGTGGCAGAAAATTCTTCCCTCAAAAACTTTCTCCAATTGCTAACATATATATTTCTGTTCTCTATACCGGTTTTTCGTTATAATTGGGAAAATTTGACGATTTAAGGGGAGCCGTTATAGAGAGAGTCGACCGTATACGGAATTTGATTTAGGCGAACCGTTATAGAGAGGGCCGACTGCGCTAATATAACTATAAACTACATCCATGAAATTTGATAGGTATCAGGTACGATTGATGCCTTTTAACCTTTTATCACAGACCCAAAAACAAAACTGCGGTGAACATCAGCGCGCGCGTCGTCTTCCTGGCGCTGTCCACATGTGGAGAGCAAAGTAATCAGGGTATTGATATACACATCGTAGGCCAGCTCGGACTAGGAAATACTGCTGTTTATCACATCAATGAGCCCGAAGGACAATTCACGTATCCTAGCGTTCAGCGAAGGGCTGAATATGGGAATAACGAGCACGTGGCCGTGGTAATTACGACCCAAAAGGGACGTTCGCCTCCAGATATCCTGAATTTCAAGGAGCTCCATCTGGCGGATGTTCACACCGAGGCCCCGAATGACGTGATTCAAGTCTATGGATTGAATGATTTTAAACAACGCTATCATGATACCCCATATCCTCGTCATATTGCTACGTACGTCTGGATACATTATCTTCTGTTATAATGAACTTCTGTCATATTAAAAGGATTTCTGGATATAAATGATGTCACATAATACCCCTTTGTATTTGACCATTGCAGTGTGAGCGGTGACTTTGACGGGGTTTTGTGGAATACGACGTCCATTAGCCCTTATGCGTACATTGTGCTCTTCTCCTCGGATGGCTCGGTCACGGGGAAAGGATTCACGATTGAATGGAAGGATTTTAAAGACCACTAAAACGGTAATTGTTTTAATGGGGGTTTCCCTGCCACAATGGGAAACTGTTGTAGTGAGAACAAAAATTTCCATTGTGGTAATTGGGGAAAGCTTTTTACAGAATCAGGGACAACCGCATCAGATGTCAGGACTTTTCTGTAGTACAGTATATCTGTATAGCGAGTATTATTAATTTGTTATTACACATGTTATGTACATATGTATGTATTATGAACTATGGAGATACGTCATGTGTATACGTACCTATATACGCAGTTTGATTAAGTGTAATTAAATATGTTGAACATAAAAGCTGGTGAAAGTGTAAGAATCACATTTAGAATAAGATGCGTAAATAATTTGTTGATGAGTCACTACATACTTCGCGTATGTCCTTCAAAATCTAAAATATACGGCCTGAAACTAAATATACATTAAATTTAAATTATCGAAATGTATTCCTATAGTTTGAAAAATGCACACGTGGAAGGAAAATAAAAATGATGTAGAAGCAAATCCAGGGTGAACGAATGATGGGTAATGCACCAAATATGATCATGGACATGGGGATTTTTATGCAAATTAAACAAATTCGTCAAATCCACAAATTCCACAACCAGAACAATGTAATAATGAATTTACAATAAGAAACAGTTAAATAAAATGAATAATTTTTACGCCAAATTGTTAATTTTTGTTTTAGTAATACTGTGCAGGCATTTAAATGAATATTTATTGTAGTTTCGTAGATATAATTAATGTTTGCTGCAATGTGAAATTATTTGCGCGTACTGGATCTGTACCGTGGGTTAGTTTTATTTCAAAATTGCACGTAAAAGTGCGTTGAGTGTTTTATAAATGAACGAATGTAATCAAAAGCCCATCCCTTTTTGAATAAAACACGGGAAATGAACATTTGAAATAAACTGACAGATATGTATGCACGATTAGGATTTAATACTCGTGATTCATATTTGCATTGTCAATTAAAATGTAAACACAACTGAAGTGCTAGAATTATGCAATTTTGCACCATCGACCGCCTTGACACGAATATATCCGACGAACGGCGTCCCAATTTAGAGGAATTAGGCCAATTGCCATTAAATGGATAGGCGATCAGGATACCTTTCATCTGTCAATGTCATAGATTATTCAGTTGAGTACTGACCTTATTTAATCTATTATGCTGTTTATTTTTTACAAATAAAGAATCATCCCAAAAATTGTCACCTATAAATACATTATTACTGATTACTTTAATTATACTTTATGCAAATTTTCCTTTGAGGAACCGACCTGTTTACCATTGCACCTTGTGGCTTATATACTAATATCAACATAAATGTCAAGAGAAGGCTCTTCGTCAAATCGTTATGTATACATATTTGAACAGTTACAAATTACAAAAACAATGACAAAGTGACCACATCGATAATTGCGTCCTGGTCTCTTTCACGCTCCAATGCCATTAAGGCGACGTGCCGAATTCCTTTGATGTGGTGGCTTTGTCTCAAAGCAATTATTGCATAAAATATCTATTTATAAAATTAAATTAATCATCTTTTTATGAGTGGCTACTTGAAGATTTTGCGCAATATTAATCAATTGTATTGTGGACAAAACATTTTTTCGATATAAAAACATACGAGTGAGCCGTGAACCTTGGCCATTAGTATAAATACATTAAACAATACATTTCTGGTATTCAAAGCAATTTCTTTAAAACATTTTAGATTTGCCCCAAACTGGGGCCAAGTTGTATCAACAATAGTTATATACACAGTTAAATCATTTATATTGTTCATCATGGCGTCTGCTGGACTATTTGGGAAAGTCCTGTCACTATTATTAGTGGGTGAGGATAACCACTTTTTTAAGTATTTTTGAGTGGGCTTAATTTTGTTTAGTCGAAACACTTTCAATAAATTTGGCAGGTAGAGATGATTTAATAAAAAATTCTATGTTATTAACTTGGTGCGGAAAAATAGCCATAAATTAAACAATTCATGTTCGACCTAATTGAGAATTGTTTTCCAGACCCGCAATAAAATTATGTTGAGAAAGGCTGAATTCCGTTCTTTCCTATTGTGGATGGAAAGCTTTTGTCCCTAAAAGCAAAATCAAAAATTGATTTTCCCGAAAATTGAGATTTTTTATTTTGAAAAAACTGCCATAACTATATGTTATAATGTTGATTATCCATGATCTCCTTTCTCACTGTACATTTGTGCCTAGCTTGCTCTTCGACATGCGGGAACACCCATGCCCAGGAAGTTCCCGTAAGTTCTCCGATTCAACCAAATGACATGGAGGATTGGCGTTATTACGGTAATTAATCGTTATCTTACATATTGTTAGTAATACACATGGATTTTAATATCGGGCAGAAACGGATCACGTAGTCTTCTAATTGTTGCTGTCATTGTTGTAAAAACAAGGCTGTGGTGGTGTGGTTCCTCTCATGTTCAACGGCCATAATTACATCAATTACAAACACGAGGTAAATATGGGCAAATACGAATATTGTTTGTGGGTTCTTCAGCCCTTTGAGCCCTTTGGGGAGCTCCAGATAAGCATTTCTCGAGGCGGCGAAGCGATGCATCGGCACGATGGCGTCTTTGCATTCGCCTGGACACAGCAGGGGCTCATTCCTCACGAAATGTACGTAGTAGTATGGATGCCTCATGTACGGCCATATATTTTACATTATTATTGACGGGAAAAGCGAACTCGGGCGTTTAAAAAAACCATACATGCTTTACTATACCACAAATTACTTTCTCCAAAATAAATTTATCCTTTTACCCAAAACAAATTACGTACGCATTTGGTGCCGTATTTTGTGTTGTCGTTTATATAATCAAAATCTTGTTTCTGTACACCCAAATTATGCTTAATTTAAAAACTTTATCCTGCTTCCTAACGCTTGAATTAAAACATTGTGAAATGGTATCGTATGGTTTTATTTATACTGTTATTTAAAATTCCATGTTTGCCCTTATGTCTGTTATTTTATGCTTTTCCTTGCATTAATTAATTTCGAATACTGTCAGTTCTGTCTATAACGTACTCCCTTATAACGTTTCTCTATCTCTTTGTCTGACGAAAAAAATAATTCCTGCAATAACTCTCTGGTATTCTGAACAGAAATTCCCGTCCACAATATGCAGCGGTTTCTTGCTATTACAGGAACACTAAGTTTACTGGCTTTGATTTATACAACATGCACCAAAATTGATGGGTATCAGGTTAGGATTAATGCTTTTTAACCTTTTATCACAGACCCAAAAACAAAACTGCGGTGAATATCAGCGCGCGCGTCGTCTTCCTGGCGCTGTCCACTTGTTTAGAAGAAAGCAGTCTGGGTATTGAGATACACGTTGTAGGCCAGCTCGGACTTGGAAACACTGCTGTTTATCACATCAATGAGCCCGAAGGAACATTCACGTATCCCGGCGTTCAGCGAAGGACTGAGTATGGGAATAACGAGCACGTGGCCGTGGTAATTACGACCCAAAAAGGTCGTTCTCCCCCGGATATAATAAATTTTAAGGAGCTCCATCTGGCGGATATTCACACCGAGGCACCCAACGACGTGATTCAAGTGTATGGATTGCTGGATTTTAAACAACGGAATCATGATACCCCATATCCTCGACATATTGCTACGTACGTGTGGATATAATAGCTTTATTTCTATGGTGGACTTCTATAAAAGGATACGGATGTTTTGACGTACTACAGCAAAATTAAGAATGATGTGCACTTTCTCGTTGCAGTGTCAGCGGGGACTTTGACGGGGTTTTGTGGAATACGACGTCCATTAGCCCTTATCCCTACATTGTGCTCTTCTCCTCAGATGGCTCAGGCACGGGAAAAGGATTCACGATTGAATGGAAGGATTTTGAAGGGAACTAAAACAGTTATATTGTGAACAGAAATTTTGATGACAATAACTGGATAAAAGTTTGATGGTACTTCTCCGCCATCGTTATAGGGAGACAACCGCTAAAAGGTGCTTTGTTTCTGTGTTATTGTATAACGTGCATTATTAGTTCATTATTATCTATGATGCTACATGCCATTTCATCAAACGTCTCCAGCTACATGCCGGTATACAGATGGACGGGGGCGTACCATCCTATTTATGGCGCCTTCCTATTTTTAGGCGTTCTGAAACGGTTTAAAGGGATACAGTGGACTCTCGCTGTAACAACCCTGAAGGGAAAGGCAAAAATAGTTATGTGAAAAAGTTGTTATATGGAACATTTTATGTATGTATATGTACACTACATATACGAAGGTCTGAAAAAGAACGTTGTTTTAGAGAAAAAGTTGTTATAAGAAGAGTTGTTATAGAGAGAGTCCACTGTGTGTTTAAAAATCTCTAAAAAATGTCTTTTTTATGCACCCTTAAAACTTACTATGCGTAGAAAATTTTCACAGCAAATTGTAAATATTAATTACATTGCACTCTCTATAGCAGCTCTCATTGCAACAATGTTTTCTCTATACAGTGTAGTCTACCTATAACCAGCTTCTTTATAACAGCATATCTATAACCAGCTTCTTGATAACAGCATTTCTCTGTAACAACATTATTTTTCGAGCCTCTCGTATACATGCAATGTACATATACATATTTAATGTTCTGTGTATAACAACTTTTCCCTGTAACAATATTTTTTGCTCTTCTTTTCAGAGTTGTTATATAGAGACTCCACTGCACAGTGGACTCTCTCCATAGCAACTGCATTTTCCAGGCATTCGCATATGCAGTGTACATATTAAACGTTCCGTATAACAACTTTTCTATATAACAACCACTTTTGCTCTTCCCTTCATGGTTGTTATAGCGAGAGTCCATTGTATAAACTTTATTTTGTAGCACTTTGTATGTATGTAAGTACAGTATACATATTTTACTTTCCATGCCTATAACAACTTTTCCATATGCCAACCATTTATGCCCTTCCCTTCCGGGTTGTAATAGAGAAAGTTCGCGGTAACAATCTTTGTCCTGACAGTAAATGTAAAAATTGAATAGGTGCGGATAAGGTTACAGTCGACTCTCGCTATAACAGCACCCTATAAAGCATCACATTTTGCTTGTTATAGCAAGAAGCTGTTATAGAGAACGGACATTTCTATGTTAACAAATGGAGAAAGTTTTTGAGGGGAGCATTTTTTGCTGCTGTTATAATGAGAGTACTGTTATACAGAAGACCGTTATAGAGAGAGTCGACTGTATCTTTTAAATGTTCCTCACGTATGAAATAATTGTCGTAAAAACAGATGTGAAGCTTGATTTATTTTTGTTCCAACTTTCAACATTTAAAGTTGGGCAAGCAAAATGTAAAAAGCCCAGCCCTTTCCTACACAACGTGAGAATTAGAGCACCCGGATTAAAAATACATTGAGCACCTGGAGTAAAGCAGATGAAAATTATTCCACACTCATACTTTAGTCGCCAATTAAAATGTGAACAAAATTAAAGTGTAATTAGCACTGTTCAAGCCAGCATGATGTAAATGTGGGTTAAATATTTAGAATCGTCAAATTTAGAGGAAATCGGCCAATTTTTGTCAATAGGTCAGGATCTCACCATATTTGTCATATATCACAGATTATGTTTCCATCAGTAATTAAGTGTCGCCCTTTATTTGTTATGTACTTGTGTTTTCGTTGTAAAAACACTAATCGGGCTAATTATATCTGAAATCTTGTCTCGATATATGCCATTATCAAAGAGTGCGGCTGAGTGGCCTATAGCTTATGAGCTTATGTATAAACACTTCTTTCGTCGCTAGAAGTATTTTCGATTCCCTTCAAACTGGGACCGAGTTGTATTAATAATTAGTTACAGGACTCTAAATAATTTTTACTTTTCATCATGAAGTCTGCTGGACAATTTGAGAAGATGATTTCGTTCTTCGTATTGATTGAGGGTAAGTAATTACGTTATTGAGAATTTTGATGTACATTTTTGCGATGAAAAAAGCGCATTCGTAAACGTGTATGTACATATTGTAGCGACAGGCTATTTCCTGCCGCTCTCTTTCGCATTGGCGCGATTCGCCAATGATTTGGGGTTTTTCCTACGCCCCGTAAGAAGTCATGGTTCATCTCCTCTGTTCTTCGGCTCTCTCATCGGCTCTCCCCATCGACTTCATTCTCCGTTCCTGCCCCGGTTGAATCACATTCCCTTTTTATTTTCCCCATTTTTTATCTTCGTTTTCCCTTTTCTCTCATCTTTTCCCTTATTTCATTTTTATTTAATTTGGGATTATGCCTTTAATTTTATTTAATTGAGCTTCGTGCTGTGTACTCTATTGTACGTAATGTGGTATTTAATAAATGAATAATAATTATTCCCTCCCCCCAATTCTTCGTGTGTTGCAGTTAGTATTTTATTTGGCCCACTTTGTTCCCAGGTCCATAATTTTTAAGCTTCGTGATAATATATAGCTAAGCGCCGATATTGTAATTTACTGTGATTGCCTTTCTTGTTATAATATGTATGCATTTGCACTTTGTTTGTCCCTTAGTCCACGGGAATGTCCAGGAATTTCCCGCAGATTCTCCGATTCAGCCAAATGACATGGAGGATTGGCGTCATTACGGTACTTTTAAATGTCCATAAACTGTATTATACAGGCACATACAACAGCTCATATTCTAATGCTATATTTTCTGTCTATATATGTATATACATATATATGCGTATATACTGGTCATATGCTCGTAAAAGCAAGGTATGACATCCTAATTGCAGTGGAGTCTCTCCATAACAGCACTCCTTATAACAGCATGTTTTGAATAACGCCAAGAAATTCGCCGCACCTTGTACATGGAAAACATATTAATTGGGTTCTCTTTAACGGCATTCCTTTTATAACAGCAAGATTTTGGGTTCCCTTGGACGCTGTTATAGAGGGACTCCACTGTGGTATTGGAATTCAAATCGGAATTATATTAATATTTTTCAGTATTGTAATCCGAATTAGTATCTATGTTCTTGCCAGAAAAATATTTTAATTGGAATTTATAAATACAAATACATTCGAATTTCAAATTCGTATTCAAAATTTGACATTTGGATTCCGAGACTGTATTTGTATACGAAAATTCTATCATTATGTTGCTAAATCCCGCCTTCGGGCAAGTTTTTGTTTTGCAAAATCAATGTATTGCAGCAATGATATTTCATTTGGCAGTAATATGACTACAATCGACTCTCGCTATAACAGCACCCTATAAAGCATCAAATTTCGCTTGTTATAGCGAAAAACTTTTATAGAGAACAGACATTTCTATGTTAACAAATGGAGAAAGTTTTTGAGAGGAGCATTTTTTGCTGCTGTTATAACGAGAGTACTGTTACACAGGGGACTGTTATAGAGAGAGTCGACTGTATTTCGTCCAATAAAGCATCGATTTTTGCAAAATCAGAGTTGCGGAATCAATTTATGTAGACATTTCTATGATAACAATTGGAGAAAGTTTTGGGGGGAGCATTTTTTGCTGCTGCTATAGCGAGAGTACTGTTATAAAGGGGACCGGTATAGAGAGAGTCGACTGTACTATGTAAACAAAATCTGGAATCTTTCTGAGCAGAACATGATCCATAATTGGAGCACCTGGATTAAAAACCTGAAGATTGCGTAGCTGGACCTCGACAGAGGTGAATCTTCCCATACTTATGTTAGATTTAAGTTGTCAATTTAAATGTAAATAAAATTAAAGTGTCAGTATTGTATTCAATTAGCACTCCCATGGCTGCCGCAACCCACGACAACGCAAATGTCAAATGTAGGTCGGCAAAGGAGGAAGTTGGCCATTTGCCCTGAACAGGATTAGAATGCATGTCATAAATCATAAATTTATCTCCCGGAATTAAGTGTTGACCTTCACTTATTATTTTGTTTTTATATTGGAACAAAACAGTGATCAATCTTATTATATCCGGCAACTTGTTTCTATTTTTATCACAACATGCGGCTTTTGCCTAGCTTTTGTGTTGATATATAAAGACGAAATTTCTGGCGTTCAAATCAACTCCTGCAAAACGTTTTGGAATTTCCTCCAAAGAACGATCGAGCTGCATAATTAATAATAGATAATATAGTCACAGTGAAATATTTTCCAACGTTCATCATGATATCTGCTGGACTATTCGGGAAAGTAGTCTCAATCTTCCTCGTGGTTGGAGGTAAGCTCTAAGCAATTAATTTCTTAGCCGTTGTTTGTTAAGTTTATTTTTTTGTTTTTGAAGTTCATATTGGAGAGAAAACCAATGTATTGTACTTGTAATCGCTTTAATATAGGTTTTATTATTGTCAATATAGTAATTAACTGAAATTTGTTTCTTATACTTCATGTAATAGCTTTTTCCTTCGCACGCGGGAACGAAAACGAAGATGAGTCACGTTTTCCGATTCAGCCCAGTAGCATGGAGGATTGGCGCCATTACGGTATTAAAATGCCCATAATCCTGTTACAGAGAAGTCTCTCTATAACAAGTCTCTTTATAACAACATTATTTTTTCAGCCCTTCGGACATGAAAGGTACATATAAAATGTTCTGTATAACAGCATTTCCCAATAACAACAGTTTTTGCCCTTCCCTTCAGAGTTGTTATATAGAGACTCCACAGTATACAGTGGAGTCTCTCTATAACAGCATCCAAGGGAACCCAAAATTTTGCTGTTATAAAAGGAATGCTGTTATAAAGA
>JAQGBT010005447.1:0-14305 GCA_034698585.1 Disparrhopalites patrizii
CTCTCTCTCTCTCTCTCTCTCTTCCTCTCTCTCTCTCTCTCTCTCTTTCTTCCTCTTTCTCCTCTGTCATCATCCCAGTCTCGTCCGTACTATTCCTCTCAGTCGGTCACTCCGTCTCTCTCTCTCTGTCTCTCTCACCATCTCTCTCGCCTTCCCTCCATCCTCTCATTTTCTCCTCCCATGCTTTCTCTGCCGGTCTTCCCATACGTAATTCAGGAATTCTTTTTTTTAATGGAGTAATAGAGCCCATGGACGGTTATAGACGTATAAGAAGTTATAAATATTGTGCTTTATATGAAGTTCCTTGTACTCCATTCATGCCATAAATTCTTTGGGGTGTGTATCCTTCTCTTCCATTTCTTGCTTCCTCTTCTTATTTTTTCCTCCTCCTCCTCCTCCACCTCTTTCTCCTTCTTTTTTTTTAAACCACGACCTACATACAGGAATATTGGTGGTTGGGTGGGAGAGAAGGAGAAAGTATCTGTCCTGAGATGGAGAAGACATACATTTGATTCACATACATATATCCTTTGATGATGGTATGGTGTGGGAGAATTTATCAGCTTTAACTAACGCGGTGGGCTCATGCTGTGTCGTATGTACATATTTCGTGGTGATGGTGTCGGTGAGAGCCACCGACACCCTCATCTTATTGCTTCTTCCCACTGTACATTAGCAACCATATCTTCCGAGACGGCATTATGTTAGGGCCTGGGATGGTTCTTATATACGTACGTGTATTCTTGTCGTTGTAGACGTTGGCTAGAGAACACTTTCCCGATTGTATGATGAAGTCTCCCATCCATTACAGGCTTTGACGGACTACCGTTGTACGAGAATTCGTCATTTCCACTCTCATGGTCTAGCTGTTCAACTGGAAATGCATGATTTAATTCATTAATGCGTAAAAGAAGTACTTTTGATTCACTGTGTTCAATCCTTTTAGGCCAAGCAGACCAGGTGCTTACTTCGGAATTAAGCCAATATCTTTGTTTTTACTCGTTGTTTGGATTATATGTACATATGAAAACTTCCGAACATTGTTTGGAATGATATGGATAATTTCATGTGATATTCATGTACATACATCTGTATTAATTGTAATTTTGTAATTGCTTTGTTGTCAAATCTAACAGTATATACGTACTGATTTCCATAGACACATTATGTAGGAGCTATTTTACGTGTGCTATTCATATATTTTATATATGAGGTATTATAAATTTATGAGATTAACTAAATGAATTTTTCGTTAGATCATTTGATGCTTCAGCATGCCTTTACATTTACGACTGGAAGTAGGTACAGCCGTTGTTGATTGTCCCTTTAATTAACCTCTATATTTAAGGCAGATATTTCCTTTCGGCAATAATGACATCCTACGGCTGCTTTTACCTCTTCCACCGAGGCTTGATGCTTTTGACTGTTTCGTCAATTTCACGGTGTTTTTAATGCTTGTATTAAAAATTGATTTTATGGATTGGGATATTCAGATGGTACACAACAGTTTATTGGTTCCTCAAGGAAAGACAATATGGAGTGGAAGGACTTTATGGACATTTGTATATGAGAGTAGGTTGTAGGTATGTATGTACGTGTGCATATCCATATGAAATATCCTGTGATGCAAGAAGCTGTTAAAAGAGTATAGACTTTTAGATTATGATTTTGGTGTCAAATTTTGTTGTTAGGCAAGTTTATTGAGGAAAGTTTCGTCTAAAAGCCGATTTTATCCCTGAGATACATTTTAATAGAGAAGCTGAAGAGCGGAAGAGATTGTTCACTCAGGCATTCCATCGAAAAGAGTGTGGAGATTGAAGAAGAAGCTTCTTCCTCTTCCGCCTCCTCTCACACGCTCCACTCCACCATTTTTGTGGTACGGTGCATAAGAGGCGCTTTACATTTTCTTTCTTTCATATATTGCTACGGGACATATCCTCTCGTTCCCACTTTCTCTCGCTCTCTCTCTCCCTATTTCTTTCTCTTCTTTGAATCAAGTGGAAAGCCGTTGCATTTGGGTACTTTGTTACTTTTCCTTTTTTTTTCTGCCTCCTTAAAGAGGAGGTGAAATTTTCGCTGTGGCCCATTTTTCAGAATCTCCTTAACGGTTCATACAACTTGGGTTGAGGATTTTTTTTTTTTCCTAGGGAGTGGTCGTCTTTCTATTCATTTCAAGTGTTGAAGGAGGGAAAATGTTTGCTGCTTATGTAAAGAGGCGTGTTAGAGGGGGGACGATGAATGAGCTAGTAGTGTTTTTTTTTTCCTGGGGAAGGGTGTAATCGGGGTAGAAAGAAAAAGTAGGTCTCCTAATGTGCATATAATGAGGTTTTTAAATGAACCGCCCCTGCCCTACTCTTGTGGGTTAATAATAGCTTCGTTTTTTTTTCTATCTCTCGTTCTACCATTCTCCGCCCTTTATCTTTCTCTCTATTTGCGTCTGTTTTTCTTTTGCCTCCTCACTTGGACGGGCAAATTTCTTCCTCTCTCTCTCTCTCTGTAGCTTTCTTCATAAGGATCCTGGATTCTTCTCTGTCTGTAGCTTTCTCTCTGTCTCGTTCCCCAGTGCCTTATCAAGACAGTGGGGTTATGAAAAATATTGAAGGTGGGAGAGTTTAACGATGTTGTTAGAGGGAGGAGAGTCTAAAATATAACTGGGAAAAGATTTGGCACAGATTTATCCAAGAGCAACGTAAAAGGAGATGGGGCAAGGGAGAAAAAGATGAAAAGATTTGCGGAAGGAAGAAGAGGAAGGAGAATGAGGGGAAAGTAAGAGAACATAGCTCCAAAGTTCACGTGCGTTTTTTTTTTTTTTGCAAGGAACAATAATATAAATTGAACATGGAATTAAAATAACTATGCCTGTAGGTTCTTTTAAGCTATGTCTACTCCATGTTCTACATACTGTATGGGGCCAGACTCGGATTTTTTTCTTCCTTTGCTTCAAAAAGCACGGAAATACTGGAGACCGGGACTTTTCTAGAAAAAAAAGAGGAGTAGAAAGGAGAAAGCAGGGAACCACAATCTAAAAATTGTCCTCATTTTCATCTGTTGTATTATGTATTTATATGGTAATACCTTGGAAAATATGATAGTGTCTTTCTATGTATGTTGGAGGGAGGGAAAAGGAGAGAGAGATATCGTTATCATTACATGGAATTTTTATGTGAAGTTTATGCCGACCGCGTTTTTTTTTTTTTTCCTCTACAGTTTTTTTTAGACTCCGCAGTTCTTCTTTATTCTGATCATACATACATATATGTACATGTGATGTGGTCCCTGTATAGAGTTACACCTCCAAAGGAAGGTTTGTGTAACGTACGTGCCCCGGTAAATTATATAGTGTGGTGTGTATTAGTGGTGGTGATATAATAATAATAATGGTACTGGTAGTGGTGAGGAGAAAGTTTGCTCCCTCCTATTAGTGGAATGTAGTAATGCATTTTTTGGGAAGTATTAAAAGGCAGTGGCGGGGGAGGGAGTATAGGAAAAGGAGAGGAAGAAAAGGAGAAGAAGAAGAGAAAAAAAGGGAGAGATGGAAAAGAGGGAAATAGAGAAAAAGGAGAAGTAGAGTAGTAAGATAGGAGTTGTTGTAATGGCTTCGCGGAGACATGTGCTCTTTTTGGTCTACTATTGTATGTATAGATATTTTTTTTAAACTTTCTCTTTGGCAAACTGGAGAAAGTTTGAGTTTTGGTAAAAAGAAGACGAAGTGTGCGGAGTAGAATGGCGGAATAGCTGGAAGGGTGACATTTTCCTCTGCTCTTTCATGATGATAATGATTGTAGATATCAGATAGGTCCGTATTTATGTTTCGTCGCTCTCTCTCTCTCTCTCTCTCTCTCTCTCTCGTCTTCGCTCTCCCTCTTTCCTTCTCTTCATGTGAAGACCCATTATTATGACTATACTGAGGACGAGGTTGGTAGTGAATGTTAGGAAAATATGGTCTTCTTTTACACACTTTCTCCTCTTTTTCTCTCTCCTTCCCGCCGTCCTCCATGTGTGTGTACTTCTCCTGGAGAGTTTTTATTTTTTTTAATGGTGTAAAAAAGTGTGTCTGAGCTCGTTGTGATAACACTTTGGAATTACATGATGACTCAAAATAATGCTTTTTGTTCACCATTTCCCTCCCTCTCCCCAACTATGCGTGGGGCTTCTAAAGTACCAGTAAAAACACTATCTTAAATGTTGGTACAACCTCCAAGGGGGGAAAAAAAATTGGGAGTATGATGCGGAAAGAAGCTCTCTTACACTCCCGTCGTTTCTACCTCATCCTCTCCTCCGGTTCCTGTCTGTGACAACCCCGACCAGGAAAAGATTATTGGTGGAGAAACCCATCTTGGGAATGGTCGTGTATATGGCGTTATTTTTAGTAGTCGATACATGTAAATAAAGAGGATGTCGGCGGGGACCCTGCCTTTCCTGCTACACACGTTCCCTCAAGGCTCCTCTGAATGTCTTTAATTTCCTCCGTTAATGGCTCATTGAGAGGAAATCACCCGTTGTTCATTGGGTCCCCTTGATAATCACCCAGTCACTATTGCATACTGCCTCCTAAAAGCCTAACACAAGTAATTATCGGGGAGATAGACAGGATTATCCCTTTTGATGTTGGGTGGAAGTTCATAAAAATTTCCTCATTGTTCCCTAAATTGAAGCTGGGGATAAGATGACACAAAAACGTTCCTTGGGACTCACATTGGTGGATATATGAAAGAAAGTAAAAGTCGGAAAAAATATATGCATATTTATACATTGGAAGTGTGAGTGAAAAAAAAAAGGAGAGCGAACCAGAGGGAAGATAGAGCTCCTCTCCTTTTGGGAATGGACGGGCACAGGGGAAATTTAAGTGGTTGTCGTTCCCTCCATTTGTCTCCCGAGTTTCTAGAGGACTTGAGAATACGGGAGGAGATGAATTTGTGTGCAGAGAGTGACGATCTTCTACCACAGAAGGCCAAGACAAATACGAAGCAACTCTTCCCTTCTTCGCCGGCATCATCTCCTCCGGAAGGGTGCGGGGACGGGGAAAAGAATTGCGGCAGTACAAAGAGACGGATCTTTCTGGGAAGAGAGATCATGCAATTGTGAGAGAGCAACAGATAGAAAGAGAGAGAAGGAAAGCGAGACTCATAAAAAAGGAGGAATCATGATAAAGAAATCAAATGAGGGGGAATGTATACCCTACAAAAAAGAGGGAATGGGAGGGAAGTGAGACAAGAAAGTGGTGCTAGATTGCAAGGCGGGCAACGGGGAGAAGATAAAGGTGGAGATAGGACGAGAGAGAGAGAGAAAGTAAGGAGAAAGCTTAATGTCCAATGAAAGGAGCAGAGACCAAGTCTATATAAGGGAAGAAAAGAAAAGAGCTGGCAGATGGTCAGGGGAAATAAAATGAACGGTGAGTGTGAGAAAGTGTGGGTTGACAAGTTGGGTATAGTGTCTGTATATATGTAATTGCATATATGTATACTATAAGGAAGAGCGGACGGACTTCACCAGATTGCTTTATGAAAGCACTTAAAATATTTGTGTGTGCGTGGGACGAATTGACAAGGAGTGTTGTTGTTCAATTTAAGAGAGAGAGAGAGAAGATCTCCTTGTTTGTTGTTGTTCCTTGTCCTCTCTTTTGTAAGTTTTTGGGGAAATATTATCCTCAACAATATTAGCCTCATAGTCATAATCGTAAAATGGGTTGGAATGGGCGGCTCAATGAGGTCATGATGAGGAGAGGACAGCCCACTGTACGAATGAGGGTCTTCGATTACATGGACAAAAGGATTTTGAGGATGAGCAAATTGAAAATCATAAAATGAAATGGTTCGCATATATTCTCTCTTCCCCTTTCAACTGAGTCCAAGTCTCCCCTCTTGTACTCAGGGATGTACGAGTAATAGGGCCAGAGCCATTCTGTTGGACATACACATATCTTCCTTTTGTTGGACTAAAGCCTCAAACGCTTTCCTTGTTCAATGTCCACGTTGTACATATTTAGTATATATGTGTGTGTTCATATCGTACACATGTAACATGGACGAGGTCCAAACATGGCCGTCATAATTTCCCCCCGCACTATCCGTCGGCTATTATGCTAGCCCAGTATTTGTCACGGACTCCTCGGTCCTTGTCGTCCTCAATGAAGATTGAGCCCCGTTTTTTTTCCTCCTCTTCTTCTTCCTTGTCTCTCTTACTCTCTCCTTTACCAATCACTTCATCCTGTTGATGTCCATAACGTATACCCTTTGATTATTGTTGACGAAAGAGGAGGAAGAGGAGGATTATGGGGAAGTACCTAATACATGTCCCCCTGAACACGCATCCAGTCGTATTTCCCCTATCCTTGTACATATATACATATAGATCCCAGTCTCTCTCTCTCTCTCTGTTCTTTCTCTCCAATGTCTTTGATGAACGCTGACATTTCGGGGGGAAGTGAACCGGCTGGGGGAATGAGTGTGTGAGACAGGATTGTGGAGAAAAGTCTGCAGGGAGATGATGCTTGTCGTGATTGTTCGTGGTCAAATGTGGAGATTTGTGAGAGACGCACAGAGAGATGGAGAGGAAAGAGTGAGGGTGGAATGATTACTCGCAACAGTGAGAGAGATGGGAGGGACACAAGAGGGAGAGAGAGAGAAAGTGAGAAATTGCCAAGAAGAATGAAAAGTCGGGGAAGAGTGGGCGACAAACTGGGAAGAGAGAGAGAGAGGAGGTTGAGCTGAAGAAAGAAGGTGACGGTACGGTAGGAACGTAAATATAGAAAGGGAGATAATGAGAAAGAGAGCAGAGAGAGAGAGAGAGGAGGAGGAGGAGAGAGAAGGTAAAGAAGGACGAGAGAGAGACATAGAGGAGGACAGAGTGAAAGTGAGCGTAATGAATGGAAGGGAAATGGAATTAAGCTTCCATAAAGTGAATGGATAGAATGCAACTAGGAGCTCATTTACTATACAAATAGTTTCTGGGAATTCACGTACGTGTGTGGGAGTTACAGGTACGAGTGGAGGGGGAAGACTTCCCGTGGAGAGAAGGAGAGCGTTCTATATTTAGAAGATGAAGACGGAGAATCCTCTGTGTCTCCTGACAAGTATTTAGGGAGACTTTTGCATCTTCTTCCTTGTTTTTTCCGTCGTTTTTTTTTTATACTGTACACGGTTGGGGGAAAGAAATTGAAACTACCTAAATTTGACATAAGTACTACACGTGCCCACACACGGAGACAACAACACACGCACGCACTCCTCCTGCATTTGTCCCCTGCATTTCCTTGCACTATATAACTTCTCTCATTTCCTTTTCTCCCCCTCTCATCTAAAATCCCCAAAGCAACTCTTTGCTCTTTAAGAATTTATGTATACAACATTGTTGTTGATGCCCTTGTTTTCCCTTGTATGACTGCGGGGGGAAATAAGCGGGAGAGGAGGAGGAGGAGGAGGAGACGATGCGGAGGGGGAAGTTGTAAAATCAAAGCCCGCACTTACACAAGTGCACTCCTGAGGAGAATGGTGAGAGGGGAGGGGAGGAAAAGGGAAAGAATCGTCGACGGTTGTTGCTGTTCTTGTTGTTCCTGTTATTTCCCTGTTTCTCCTCACAAGGAAAAACCTGTGAAAGAGGAGTTTTGTGCGGAGAATGTATTGGAGCATTGTTTTTATACCCAACCATTTAGTGAGTTCTGTCGGTCCGGATGCTTTTATGTCATGCCTCCTCGTCCCTCTTTTGTCTCTGTGACGTAAAAGAAGTGAAGTAAAGTCAACTGTTGAGAGAGAACTTCTTCTCCCTTTCTCCTCCTTTCCCTTTCTCTCCTTCTTTTTTTTTCTTATAGTCTGTGTGGTCCTGCACAAAATCCTTGTAATGGTGGAGGTTTGGGAGCCAACAGATTGTTATGTCCCACCGCCTCGTCTTGCCTCCATGAGCTCCTGGAAAACTTTCTTTCTTTTCACTTTAGCTACTTCCTCCTCCCCCGCGGTTCTTCGAAGAGGATGGGTGGAGGAGGAGGAATAAGTAGCTCGTATTGTCATGATGGAAGTTTTTTAATGCATCATGTGCAATTTTTTTTCTCCCTTGGCAGTACATTCAATGGAGCCAACTCACACTTTCTCCTCAACATATTTGTTTTCTTTTCAGCTTTAGTATTTCTTCATGACAGCATCTTCTTCAACCTTAATGTGTGGTGTGTGGAGGCGTATGGATATGGGCCTACACGAACACTGATCAAGGGAAAGGCGTGGGAGGCATCGTCCTACTCAGGCAAGAGAATGTCAGGAGGTCAGGTTAGCACAAGTTTTCCTCAAAAGGGGAACGCCGAAAGGAGAAGTGACAGCAGTTGGTGAAAAGAGTGAGATTACCACCGACTTTTATGAAGGAGATGCGTGGGGTGCAGAAGTACCGCAGTCAACATTGTGGTAGAAAGCAAGAGTTAGAAGAGTAAATGGAGAAAGCTGGAAAATATGAGGAATACGTAAACATGATAAAAGTTGAGGGATGAATGCAATAGACGCGATATTGCAGCAAGAAATGTAGAGTAACACAAAGAGAGGGAATGAGAGACTGTGAGCGAAAGTATAAGTAAGAAGCAAATAGTGAGTGGGATAGAGGAAATTCTGGGAGATAAAAACAAAGTTGGGAGGCTAAATGGGAGGGGTAGAAGAAATAAAAAGATGAAAAAAATAGAGGAAAACGTAGAAAAAAGGAGAGAAAAAAATATAAAAGAGGGAGATCGCTGGAAGGCGGAGGATTAAAGAGAAGACAGGTAGAGAAATGGTTTAAAAGCGGAAGAATGAAGAAGAAAAACGATGCAAGGAGGTATGAGAAAGAACGAGGCAAAGATAAGAGAAAACAGTAATATGTTATAAGAGATAGAAAAGGTAGACAAGAGTAAGACATACAAAAAAGGGAAGGAGCACGGAGAGAGAGAGAGACAAAGAGTAAAAAATAATGGAAGGGACGCTGAGCGAGAGAGAAAGAGATGATAAAATGAGAAAAGGCGAGAAACAAGGAATATGGAGAGAAAAATAAAATAGAGATTCGAGGAGCAAAATCGGAACAGAGTGAAAGTTAGATTTACTTACAACGGCCAGCAAATCCGAATGAATAGAGACGGGAAGAGAAACCAAATCAAAAATCACTTGAGTGAAAGGAAGGAGAAAGTAAAAGGGGAGAATTGAAACAAGAAGAAACGATAAATTGCGTCTACCTATAGGTATGTTTGTATTGTATGTTTCTTCCCAAGTCCAAGAAGGGGAAGACAGAGACTTTAGGTCACAAAAACAATTGCTATTATTGTAGCAGTATTAGTAGTTGCTTTACGGCTGGAGCCAAAGGGGAAAGTAGAGGAAATTTGTGTAATGAAAAGCCAGGGGCTATCAATTCTATAAGTTTTGTGTGTATGAGTGTGGAAGGATATAAAAAAAAGAAGTGTAATTCCGTGGATACATATGTATATACATACATACGCACACGGACTAAAAGCTTGGATAGGAACACCATATACCCACTCGTATGTAACTTTGGTCACAATTTCTTCTTTTCCCTTTTGTTCCCTTCGGAAGTACCATGACGATGACAATAGTTTGCAAAATGGAGAACAGAGAGAAAGAGAAAGAAGTAGAGAGAATGAGAGGGAGAGGTGGGGGAGGGTGGCCAGACAGGGCTGAAAGAACAACTTTGGAGTCAACTCTCCTTCCCCTTTTCTACTGCTTCGTCTTATTACTTAAAACTTTTGACATTTCCCATCCTTATTTACCAAGTCACACGTTCTTCTCTTTTCCTTTCTCCACACACTTCACATGGACTTTCCCTGCTCTTTCACTCATTCTCCTTTCTCTGGGTGCACTGCATTCTCCCCTAATCTTTGCTGAGATCTATAAATTCTTTAGTAAATAGTCAGGAAATTGTCTCCATTCCTTACTTTTTTTTTTTGTCTCCTGACCTTTTTCTTTTTTATGAGATAGAGAGAGAGAGTGGGAGGAGGGTTGGGATGGATCCTTGTTTGTCAGGAGGTTCCGCATCAGGAAGGGAGGGATCTGGGAGAGACGAAGAAGGTGAAGGGTGAGAGAAGGAGAGAAAGGAGGAGGTAAATATAACGTTGAAGCAACGGAGAGAAGAGAGCGGCAAGGGACAAAGAGGTTGAAGACGCAAATGGGGAAAGATGAGAGTGTTGAAAAGAGGAAGAAACCCAAAAAGAGAATTGTGTGTGTACTTTGCCGGGTGACACCACACACTTTTACTTTTCTCCATCTTCAACTTTTGTTCCCTCTCTACTCTTCTTCTTCTTGTCCATAGATCTCTAGTAGAGCACATCCCATTGCTTCATCCGTCCTTTGCCCTCGTCCTTCTTTATGACTTTCTCCATCTTTTTCAAGTTTCAACCCCATTTCTCCCGTTTTTGTGTGTCTTTGAGAAATTGAATTTTTTTTCTTTCGGAATCAGTTCTCCTTATTACATGCGTCTTTTCCTTCCCCATAATTAATATTAAATGCGAGAGAAATTGAATTGATGAGAGTGGGCTTTTTGTCTTTTTTTTAGAGACAATTTAGTAATATTAGTAAGAGCTTATATAATGTAAGACCATTTCCGCTCATTCCTTTCACCGTGACTTGACTCTGGACTTCTTTTGTATTCTATCTCTCTCTCTCAGACTTTCTTTCTTCTCTTCTCGCGCCTTCCCGTCCGTTTTATTAAGGAGGACTTGGAAATAATTAAGGCATTACGGGATGGAGGGAAGGTTTTGAGGCTCTTCTATTCTAATGCAGTAGGAATAATTATACAGAAATTCCTTTTCCCTATGATTTACGTAGTTTAGAGAAAGGGAGAGAAAGGAGCCAATTAAGATGGAAAGGTACATGGGATCCCAGGATTTTTCCGTCTCTCGCGTTTCTCTTAAAATTCCTAAGCTGATTTCTCGTGAAGATATATATAAAAAAAAAGACTTTTTGTTCCACTTTTCCTTTTGTGGTGAATCCTGTAATTGTTACCGCAGACGAGTGGTGGGAAGGAAAATGAGGGAAGTAAAAGATGTTTTTTTTTAGTCCTATTAGCAAATTTGGTGAGTCGCCGCTTTTTCCCGGAATTCTTTCTTTTTCATGTGTGTGCCCACTATGTATATACGTATGAGTGGGCGTCAGTCTCCATTTGTATCACACCTGAAAAAAAAAAGTGTGGTATTACCTATAGAAGTTGAAGAGAGAAAGGGGAGAGAGGAGAGTTATTTGCGTGGGAAGGGATGAGAGAAGTGCTGGTGGAGTGGGAGGCTAAAGAAATTGCGAAAATTGAAAGTGGTTCCACCTCCTCCAGTTCTTCTTCTTCCACCTCTTCTTTTCCCTGGAATCCTGGAGAAAAGGGAGTGCGGTGAAGAAGGAGACAATTATGAATAAGAGGGGAGAACACTTAAAACGTTAAAATGTGAATAATTAAGGTTTTGTGAATCTGTGGCTGGGATAAATTATGTAGTTTTGTAATTATACAAGAGAAAAGCATTCGTGGCCTCTTTAATTTTAATGAGCACATTATCCACGGGCTCAGGCTGCCGGAGTGGCACCCACGGATGCACATACAAATGAGTGGAGTCGGGGAGCCCTCGCCATTTTCCCATCCTTTCATCCTCTTCGTCTTCTTTTTTTTTCCCCTCCCCAGTGTGTGTGTGTGTGTGCCAGTGGTTAAATGCATTTGGTGAGGAGAAGGATTTTGCAGAATATGGGGTCATATCTTTTTTTTTTTTCAATGGGATAGAAAAAGAAAAGGGAGTTGAATGGAAAAATCTGGTATTAATAACATTTCTTTGTCTACCTTCCTCAGATGGGAAAGGGGAAGATGTTCCTCGCTTATCTCTTACGAGTTTTTTTTATTGTTATGATTATTATAACGCAATAATTTTTATGACATTTCCATCCCCGCTTTCCAACTGGGGTTTTCCCTTTCTCTTTGTGTTTGGCCCGAATTAGAGATAACTTTTTCTTTTTGGAGTGGGCTTTTTTTTTTTATGGCCCCCCTTTTTGCATGTGTAGCTCTAATCGTTGGACTGGATTAATCCATCTACGGTTATTTGTGGGTATTTGAGAGCCTTCTTAGCATACTTTTATTTTACAAGCCCATGGAATGGTGTAAAAAAACAATTGTTTGAGAAAACAATTTGCGCAGGGCGATTTCTTTGAGGTGGCTGTGTTTGGAAGCGGATTTGGTGTCGGAGTTTTGGTATATTTCCGTTCTTTTGTGACTCGGGGGACACTGTTTGCACTGCAAAAAATCAGCGTACCTATTGGGAAGGTGGCTGGTAATTTTTTTTTTTTTTCGGAATTTGTGAGGGTCATTCTTCTGTTTGGTGGGATTAACATGCTTATCGTTGCTGTTTTTTGTACTATCTCCTTGCCGTTGATAAGGGTCAATGAATTAATCTGATGTTGATGTGGCTCTTCATATATTCGAAAGAAGCTTCTTGGCCCAAAGAAGGATTTACATGCCCCTGCTAATGCAGGTCACGGGTTAATAATCAGATTTAATTAGCTTCAACTACCCTCCTTGTGTTTCTACAATCAGGAACGTTGATGAAATGAAAGGATGATATGATGCTCCGTATGCTTAAATACCGTTGTAGAATCCGCAGAAATAAAAATGGTGGCAACTCCCTCTAAAGGTACATTTACATTTTATTTTGTATTGTACGATGATTAATGTTATACTCTCCAATATGCATTTTAAAACTTTTTCCAGTATTTTATCATTACACCTAACAATTATTAAATTAGCTCCGGTACATATAATAATTTTTTTTTTTGCATGCACACATATACATATATGTACATTCGTCATTTACAATACATTGTACATTGTTTCTTACAGGAATACCATGAAATACTATGTAGTACATACATATTTTGGGGTGAAAAAAAAAGCCTCGACCAGAATCTCAGAAAAGCTTTGATTTTGAATTCTTCATTTTCTTTTGTTAGGGGTGAGTTCCTTAGGTTTAGTAGTAAATTACATTGTATTCAATCGTACGTTCTAGTTAAGTGTAGGTATTTGAGTGTAGTTTTTACATTATATTACATATTTTACATAGCATTTGTTCACATTTACAATGTAAATACATGAATGAAGGAAGTTTAGAAAAAACTTTTTTTTTTTTTTTGCAAATGGGATTTTTCTTCTTTTTTTTTGTAATAATTCACTGTGCACATAGTACCATTACAGGAATGTTCTTTTCAAGCACTGGCATTTGTTTGACGGAGGAAAGTGTTCGGAGAGTCCATGGTATCCCATGTGAATCACGGACGTCAGTAGACGGTGGAGTAATTGAAAAAGGAGGTCTCTCTCCCTTCCTTTTTTATTTATTTTTTCTGTGTAATATGAACGTGATTTGCACTTGTTTGACTTTTGCTCCAATAGTAAAATGAAGACATGAGAGAGTTACTGGTTGTGCGTGTGCTGGCTGGGGCCTTGTCAACACTGAGTACACAAAGAAACACAGGGGATTGTTCATAGAAAGTCAAAGAGGGATTGATCCAAGTTGACAGGGCTTCTCCTTTTGTGCCTCTATGAATGTGCTTCATTAGAAATGCACACGTCCTGCACAGTGACTGATAGAATGACTGTCATAATTATTTCGTATTTACAATTACGGGACCATTGTAAGGATTGTACGAGAATATATTTAGGGACTTGCTCCGAGTCTATATATATTTCTTGTGTTTTTAAGTAAATATATACAAAGAGAGATTGAAGCATGGTAATTAGTGCGGTATACTACTATATACAAATATTATTTACTTTACATCTCCCTCCTTTACCCTCCCCCTCCTTATAAGCTTGTACCATGTAATTTACAATAATCATCCTACACTCGTGTCAAATGTTCCGTATGTGTCTAGATCTGACTCTTTTGCTTCAATAATTTCCCCATTGGATTTCCCAAGTCCCTTTTTATCCCCACATAAAGTTTTTGGTGTGTGCTCACCAAAGGGATCATTCAATTCTCCCTCCATCCTTCCCTGTAACTCTCTATATTTCTCCCCTTCCGCCTCCTAGTCAATCTCCAGCCTTGCATAGGGAATTTTTGTTGGGAACGCATCCCGCTTCCTGGTGATACGGCTGTTGTTGTGCAAATAATTATAAGGTGATAGATACGTTCTGGGAATAGGGAGTTTTTGGTAGGAACGAACGTAGGCGTGAGGGATTTTGCTGAGTGAAATGACGTGCACGCGCCTCTCGTCCCAGCTTCATAATTATTGTCGCTGACTCTTGCCTTTTCAATCTGGGTGATGATAACACTTAATTAGAATAGTTAACTTTGGGAAATTAGAGCGCGAACATTCTCTCTCATTTTCTC
>JAQGBT010005448.1:0-14304 GCA_034698585.1 Disparrhopalites patrizii
AACGAAAAGAAAAAGAAAGAAAGCAAGATGTAAGAAGAAACGAAAAGAAAAAGAAAGAAAGCAAGATGTAAGAAGAACGTAAAAGTACGGGAGATGAAAATGATGAATGACGAAAATACAAAAGAAGAGAAAACAAATTGGGAAGAGAAAGTTGGCGAAAAATAAATGAGAGATGACGATAAAGAACGAGAAGAAAGAGAAGAAAGCGTGAATGAAAGAGAAAATGGACGAGGGAAGAGAGTAAGAAATAGGGAGAAAGTACCAGAATTTGGAGGAGATAGGAGATAAAGTTGGTTAGAAAAGTGAAAGAGAAAATGAGATGGGAAGAGAAGGTGAGAGAGAGTGAGAGAGGGAGAGAGAGTAGGAAGGAGGAGGAGAAAGCAAGAGAGAATGAGAAAGTACGAGACCGGGTGGTCGATATTTTCTCCTAGGTAACTATGAATGACGTTGGGTAAGCCAGCCTGTTTCAACTTTACTTCCTCCATGCGATTCTTTCAACGAGTACATCTTCTCCATGTTAAAGTATAGCCTCATAGAGAGTTATGTATGAAAGAAAAGGAAGAAGAAACAGACATTGAGAGGGAGAGAGAGAGAGAGTGAGAGAGGGAAACTTGTGGGGTAAAGCCGCCCCTTGTTCCACCCCCGGGTTTCATCCACCTCTTCTTGTCCCCCCACCCGGAGAAATCCCGAGTTTCCTCAATGCTTTGGAGGGAGTGAGGGGAAAGCAGAAGGTGGCTTCACTCCTGCCCTTTTCGGATCCAATTGACGGAAAGAGCCGAAGGAAAGCCGTTGGGGCATTATGTAAGTACGGAGGATCTCATAGGAGAGTTCCCGAGCTGTATCAGAGCCTTTTTGGTATATGGTTTTTTCCCCTTCTCCCGGGAGCGGGTAGTACGAAGAAGGGTGTGCGAATGTCTCATATGGGGAGCATATATTTTTATATGCTATCCCTCCCCAAGTTTATATCCAAAAAGAGGGCTGTGCGTGATTTTTCGTTTAATGACTGGTACAGGAGAAAGTACGGGGATTGAGAGAGAGAGAGAGAGAGAGAGAGAGAGAAAAGTCTCTTTCTTTCTCCCGCTGGTACATGTATATATGTGTGTGTGGCTCATGATTAGAAATTTTGTTTGGGAGCAGAAGCTATTCATGGAAATACCCAAAGAACCCCGCTGATATGCGACATTGATATAGCTCTCCATAGCCTGCATCCTTTAATATCAACGTCATTGTTCTTTCCTGCGACATCCGTTCACTCACTCAACTCAACTCCACTCACTTGCTTTACTTTCTCTCTCCTCTCCCTCTCTCCCTCTCTCTGTCCTCACTTGGCTTCGCAGAATGTGAGAGGACGGAACTTGGAATGTGTGATTATCGTTTTTTGTTAAAGCATCTCATACACAAGATATAAAGAAGGATGCAAACTATCGTCTACATTCACGGACTCTTTACTGGGTGAACTTCATTTGGAAGAAATTAGTTGATATCCCGTTTTTGTATCAGAAAGTGACCCGATAATATTCCAACATGGTCAGGTGACTTGTTGGTCGTTCTTTGACAAAGCTTTTAGTGGGGTTCGACAAGTCAAAGGAAACCCGGTAGTAGTGAATACCTTTGCCCTACTACAGTGTGGGGTGGGAGTTGCTTTGTTCAACGTTAAGTGCCCTGACTCTGATTGAACCAAAAGGAGAGTTTCGTCATTTACGACAATTATTTTACCCGCATTTTTCTTGTGCAAAGCAATTTCTGCAAAACAATTTCTGGGTGAACTTTCCTTTCAACGTGACTTTTCTTTGTGGGGGGACATATCCCGTATGTATGTACGTGTTGACACTGCTATCACAGTGACCTAGTGCCTGAACAAAATCAATTTCTCGGTATTTTCTTTCTAAAAGATAGGAACATTATCGTGTGTTCTGAATACCAGAACAATACTTTCGCTGATTTTTTTGGTGTGCATTGTTGTTCAAGAGGAACATAACCGCCTGTTGGGTTGGAAGTCTTTGGTGAGTCATAGTATTAATATTTCTAATTATTATTCACTTTTTTCAACTGTCTTGCATCGTATCATGTAGAAATTATTCTAGGGAAAAATGCTAAAATAGTCAACTAAATATATTAGTATAACTGTCTATTCGGAGGAAGTCAATCTTTATAGGAATCAAATGTCAAAAGTCAAATGTGATGTCATGGTCCATTCTGATAAAAATATTAGGATGTCCGTGTTATCGTGGTTGATTTCGTTTTATGTTATATATTGCCGTTATCTTCGGGTTGGAATCGTCTGAAATTTTGAATATAAATCAAAAGGTAAGGATGAGCTGCTGACGAAAAAGCCGTCTTTTGCATAATTCAAGAGCTTTCTTTGGATTTAAAGTCACAAGGTCACAGCCATGAATAAAAGATAGGCTCGTGTTCTGCAAAAGTTTGGTAGGTGTAAAAAATTGTATTTAAAAAATTATTACTGTGCATCCCGCCCTGTCAAGAACACTTTCACCTTCGTACATCAGTGCTATGAATCTGCATAAAGGAGCACTTGCCAGGCTGGAGGTACAGCAAATGTTTCAGCTGACGAGAAATGCATGGATTGAGTGCAACTTTTTAAATTAACTATCGACATGCCGTCCATTTAGTTGATGAAGAGGAAAGTCTATCTTTAGTTAAAATATTCAGCCTTCAACCACCAGTGAAGAGCCTTGACGGGGCTTCAAATGACTTTTTAAGCACCGCAGGAGCATTTGATGGAATACATGTTCAAATTCGTTGGGCCTGTAAAACTTTAATTTGCCTTGATCCAAGTCTTTTATGTATATTTGACTCTTTTATTTCCTCTATCTTTCTCTGTCTCTTTTGTTCTTATTTCTTTCCTTTCATTCGTGGTTTGCTCTTTTCTCTTTCTCCTTCACTTTCGCGCAACCAGTGTCTCTCTGTCTTTCTTTCTCTTCTTTTTTCTCTCCGTCTTTCTCTTCTTTTTTCTTTTTCTTTCTCTTCTATTTTCTCTCTGTCTTTCTTTCTCTTCTTTTTTCTCTCCGTCTTTCTCTTCTTTTTTCTTTTTCTTTCTCTTCTATTTTCTCTCTTTCTTTGTCTTCTTCTTCTTTTATTTCCTTCTCTTGGTTTTTCTTTCTGCCTTTCACTATCTTCCTTTTTATACTTATTTTGTCTTTCATTTTCTTCATTCTCTTCCTCTCTCTCATTTTTCTAATCTTTCCATCTCTGTCGTGCTCTTTGCTTACCATTTTTATCTTCATTTCTCTCATTTTTCTTGTCTTTCACTCTCTTCCTTGATATTTGTTTCATTTTTATCTTCTTTCTCTTTGATTACTTTCCTTTCTCATTAATTATCGTCCTTTCTCTTTAATTATCTTTCTCTTTGATTATTTTCCTTTCTCTTTTATTATCTTCCTTTCCCTTTGCTTATCTTCCTTCCTCTTGGATTATCATCTTTCCCTGTTTGATTCTCTTTTGCTCACACATCCTCTCTTACTTTTGTTTGCCTTCACCTTCCTTCTCATATTATTTCATTCGCCTTTCTCTTTTATGTACAATTTTTTTCTTTGCCCTTCTCCGCTCTTTTTATCTCTCTTCCTTTTTCGATCACTCTCTTTGCCACTCTCTCAGTTTTCTCTATGTTTCTCCGATATCTTATTTCCTCTCTCGTTGACGTTCTGCGATTTCCTCTCCTTCCTCGTTAAATCCCGTTTTTTACCGTGATTCCTGTCTTTCTCCAGCAATATCTCCCTCTCTTGGTGTATGTTCGGCTGTTCGGTTCTATTTCTATCTTTCATTTCTCTTCCTTTTTCCTCTTTTTTATTATGTATTTGCTCTTTCTCAGTAATTCACTATTCACTATCTGACTCTCAATCTTGGTTGTTCTCTCAGCAATGGCTCTGTCTGTTTCTTCCTTATCTGGCGATAAAATGACGTTGCACGTACAGATGTGCACATATGCATTTAGGTTCTCCAGTGTTTTATTTTTAACCCTGGTGTGGCAATTTCCCCGCGCTAGGGAGGAGGAGGCACTTAGGTAAACAAGAAAATGGAGTGTATTACAAAGTTAATAGAAAGTTTGAGCAAATAAAAAATATGAAGTGTAAAAGAGACAAGATGGCAGTAATTTCCGAGGCTCAGACCTTGTTTTTCCCTCCGAGTTTTTTCATTCCTCATTGCCCTTGGGCTTGAGTAAGTACATGATGTAGTATTCCGGAGAGAATTTAAGAGTGTCCAAGTGCATATCCCATAATTCAAAAAATCACCTGTGCTAAACAGCTGACAGTTATCCTATGCATGTCTCCCGGGGGGATTTCTGTCTCTCCCGATCAGTCCGTGTAACGGAGCTTCATCAAATGATTTTTTTTTTAGAATGAAGATTGAGCCCAACATTTCCACCGGAGTTGTTTTGACATGGTTTTCCCCTTAAAAGAGGCAAGTCTCTCTCGAGGGGTGACAAAAGTGGGGAGGGACAGAAAAAAGGAAAGAAGCGCTACATTTGTTGAGTACGTGCGAGAAAGAACAACAAGAGTGAAATGTC
This sequence comes from Disparrhopalites patrizii, assembly GCA_034698585.1. NCBI lineage: Eukaryota > Metazoa > Arthropoda > Collembola > Symphypleona > Sminthuridae > Disparrhopalites > Disparrhopalites patrizii. The sequence goes on from JAQGBT010005448.1 coordinate 4,526, forward strand.
AATTACGACTCCATTCCATTGATTATTATGTCCATTAACTTTTTTGTCATTTCTTGACGTCCATTCCCTCGCATTCTCTTCCTTTCCCTCCATCAGTCGATGTCTTTGGTGTAAAGGGTAAAAAAAAAGCTTTTCCTTTGTCTTTGGGGAGAAGTTATCGTATTAATAAAGGATAAGGTTTTTTTTTTGGCTCACCAGACCTAATGGAGAAGATGTGAGAGTGTCGGTTTAAATTAAGTAGTATCGATTTTGTTTTTTTTACTTTCTCTCTTCTGCGTTTTATCATGACTTGGTCCGTAGAAAAGAAAGTGAATTTCACCGTGAAAATCAGTAGGGAGCAAAAAAAAAAGGGTACATGGATACGGGGAGAAATTGTGAAGTGACGAGGAGAAATTGGATGAGAGGAGGAGGAGAGAGAGCATTTATTCTTCTCCAGATAAGTTTCTGGAGAATTTCTGCTCCCTTTCTCTCTCTCTCTCTCTCTCTCTCTTTCTATATTTCGGTCTCTCTCTAATTTGTTCTCCCTCCATCTCCCTCTTTCCCCAGAATCCCCTACCCGTCATTGAGAATTCACGCTCGTGTGAGTGAGTAGGAAGCACAATAATAAACTTTCTCCAGAAAATTGATGAAAGTCCCTGATTCCAGGTAACAAGCATCCAATCTAAAAAGGGAAGCATTCTTCCCTAGAAAAAAAATCTAATTGACAATTGCCAAAAAAAAAGAGCCAGAATAAGGTAGAAATGGAAAGGAAGAGTTCATACTCACAATGTATATTACATTGAAAAAAGTGGGCATATGTGGGTGGGATTTTCTTGAGAAAAAAAAGTGTATTCTTTTCCTCGGAGCTGAAGGGGATGTTATGCATTTAATTGAATTGGAGCATTAAATAGGGAAAGGAATTTTCTCCACTGAATGTGTATAAATAGAAAGCCATGGGAGTGTGAGTAGGTGGGAGAGACGGGAGACTTGTATAGTTTGTGGTGAAGTGACAATGAACACATTTTTAGAGGGGACATATGGCATGTAATATTTCTTATATAACATATATGTATATGTATGGGGCTGGGAGGAAGACGGAAGGAGGTAGTAAAAGGGTTGAGAGAGGGAGGGAAGACGACTAATGATAATAATACAGATATGACATGCTCCGGTATGAATCAACTCTCCATCCATTCATCCTCGCCCGCTCCAGCTCCAGTCTCTCCTCACCGACATTGCAATGCGGGCTCCAGGAAGTAAAGCGAGAGGGAAAGCGAGAGACGAGAGAGAGAGACTGAGAGAGAGAGAGAGAGAGAGAGAGAGAGAGAGAGAGGCAGACTCCCCTGGAAAAAGTTTTCACCAACTATATTTGCATACGTTTCCAGGGCTATATTAATGTGCAAAAAGTCCATTTTGGTAGTCTTTTCTGCGTCTCTCGCACATTCATCTTTCATCTTGTTATCTCCACCATTTCCCTATCTTTTTTCATCCCACTGCCACCATGTCGTCCTGTTTTTCGCCATTTCCTTTTTTTTTGTTTTTTTTCTCTGTACCAATTTTTTCATTGGACGCGCAGAGCTCCTTAATGGTACCTCCATAGGAAATCCTGATTAGTTTGATTGAACTCCCCATATTATCCTCTTACCTTTTTCTGTACCCCAAAAAAATGCAATCTGTGGATGACGTTACACATGCAATATCCATTTGCCCAAAATATCCTCCATTTCTCCAAAATATCCTCCATTTCTCCAAAATATCCACCATTTCTCCAAGAAATGTATATTTCTTCCAGAAATCATGTCTCGGTTTCACCTTGATTCGTAGGGGGAAAAGTGGCAGTGAAATTGAGTTTAGGGCATATGCCTGTTTAACGGGGATATACGAGACATTGCCTTTATTGTTATTGTTACTTTACGGCCACTCTTACATAATTTAATGTCCAGACCAGAGACGGAGGGATTCCGGGTGACTTACAGGGGAATTTTCTGGGTGGGGAAGGGGGAACGGGGAGAAAAAATTAAGTTGGTTCACTATTACTAAAACATTTTTTTCTGTAGTTGTACCAATATACAAAAGGAAATATTGGAGAAGGCTTTTTTTTTTGAGCGAAAAAGTTTGCTGCAGAATAATTCGGGCCCATAAATTTGACTATGTAATTCTGGGTCCCTAATTCTAACGTATGCAAAAAAAAGCCTTCGCCAAAGCTTGCACTCAACAAATTAGTGGAAAAATTCGTTTAGCAAAGTGGGAGAGAAAGCATGGATGGGAAATTGTAGAGATTTTTGTTTTTCCAGACATATTTACGTATTTATCCCCATACATGTTCCCCCCATAATTTGACTCGGGTGAAACTCCCAACTTCTCCTGGGAATCATATTTTGATTAGTTTTTTCTCCATTTCCTCCCCACAGAAATTCTAATACCACTGCGGCTGGCATAATTCCAGGAGGCGAGAGCGGAGAAAGTAAATCTTATATCCCGCATCCATTTAAATCAAATCATCGCCAACCAGCATTTATCCTATTACCAAGGTTAATACTGCTGTCTCCCTCAGCTTCCGCAGTAGATACATCCTTTATACATTCAATTATTTATATGAGGAATAGGCATACACAAATATAGCAAATTAATCTCCTCTTCAAAACCAGAACGCTTTGTAATTTCATTCCAATACGGGCTTTCTAATTTCCGGCGGGGAGGGGGGCAACCCCGTTCATTAATTGTCCGGAACCTCTGGAAACTTCCTTTTCCTGTTCATGAATGAACCAAATATTTTCTCCCTTATAAATTCATCCATATGCATAGGCCTTTGACATGTCCCTAATTTCCAATCAAGACAAGTACAATCACAAAATACATATAAAGTAGACTCAAATATGCATAATGGAGCAAATACTGAGCATGAACGTCTTTCTGAATAGCAGCTGCTCCTTAGGTATTGCAGAATAGGAACTTTGCGGGGGCATCTCAACACGAGGGAAACTTTTGATAATTCAATATTATTATTATTCAGTTATTTTAGACTCTCTACGATGTCTAGAAGAAAGGATGTGTGATAAGGAGGTTGAGGAGGGACCATATAAAAGGATATTAAATAGCAATTTCCTCCTAATCACAACTCCCGAGGTTGGTTGACAGTGCGGTTTTTTGCATTCTGAACTTGATTCTTTGGGCAAAGGCAACCACTATTAACTGGATTCGTGGGAAGCAAATGAGTTTAGACCCAATCTTGCAAGATGTGGCCCATCATTATTAGCGTAATGAGAACAGAGGTTTCTCTATAATCATGGTCCGTGATGAAATTTTTTTTTTTTCATTCTATTTTCAGATCACCTCTTGAGAAGTAAGGAAGAAAGGACTCTTCCGCTGGAGATTTTGGACCGTTCAAGACGCCATTCGATAAAAAGGAGACAATATTTATTACGGGATAATTGTATTAGGAATAAATTGTACTTCTGGAAAGTACATTTTCGAGATAGCTTTATTTCCCGGGATAAATTTCTGATCCATTTGTCTGTCGCTGCTGAACTAAAATAAAATCATCAAGGAAAGGGGAAAATCAAGAGGAAATTATTTTGAACGGGGACAAAAGGCCGGATTTAGTTAATTCAAGGAATTGTTGCCTTGAATTAATTCTCGCGCGGAAAGTGCGTTCCCTGTGTTCATCTTCGGCTTTCCGTGAAGAAGAAGAATGCCCGAGCAGAGCAATGATTACCGGGTGGTTGTTTTCGGTGCTGGCGGCGTGGGCAAATCCTCCCTGGTCCTTCGGTTCGTCAAGGGAACATTTAGAGAGTCCTACATCCCCACCATTGAGGACACGTACCGTCAGGTGAGTCTTATTTCTCTCCCTTTATTAGCATTAGCAACCATTTGTTTTGCAAATAAAAATCCCATCCTCTTTCTCCTCTTACGAAATACTCCCGTCACCTTTTGACCTTTAACTCCCATTTCAATATTCAACGCCAGCTGATTGCGAAACACCCGGAGTTTCAGATTCAAATTTTATGCAAATTGGAAGTGGGTGCTACAATTCCTGGGGAAAGCGTAGATACCTGGCTAATTATTTCCCTCCAGACGGTATCATTTTCTCAAAGACCGACGCCATTCCAACCCCTAGAAGTTACCTAATTCACGCTCTGAGTGGCATTATATACCAGGCAGAAATGGGAGAATGGTGTCCCCGTTACGTCAATGGAAGAATAAAGTGAGAAAATTGCCGGGGAAAAAAAAAACTTTTTTTTCCAATTCAAAATTCTGCACCCACTCAAGCACTTTTGTTTGAATGAAACAAAAAGAAGGTGGAAATCCCTTAAACCCGATGCGGATCGGGATTTTTGAAGGAGATTTTCAAGTATCTCAAGTCGTATGTACGTGATTTCAGAGGGAAACTCTTCAACTTTCTCCAAAGGGGAGGATATGAATGAAATAAATCAAATCAAAGGATCTTTTAGGACAAAGCTTTTGAGGTTGAGAAAGCCTGGAAAGGTCATAAGATGATACCTCTCCAGGAAATTTTCAAGGTGAAGGGCGCACTTGGTAGGCACAGATAAGGTGTATATAGTAATCTGCAGTTTCAAAGGGAGAAAGTGGTAGAATAAAATCTGGAGAAAGGAAGGCGCGGGAGAAAAAACAATGGGAAAAAGAGGTCATAAGAAAAGGTATTTCCCCAAGTGCTTCCTTATTGTATTGGTTGAACAGCTGAAAAAGGGTAAATATTTACTTTGCGCTTTGAAAGCAAAACCCATAGACCCACTTCACCTGACTGGGCAATAACTCTTGTTGGGTGCAGTTTTTTTTTATGCTTATATATGCACTTCTTTAGTGCCCAGTGTGAATGTATTGACTGTCTGAATGAATCGGGAGAGACTATAATACGTGCTTTCTCCCCAGTCTATTGTACTCTCTAGAACTACAACCCATTCTCAGTCAGTGTCTGTGTAAACAAGGTTTTTTTTTTGCTTATCTTTCCATGTCAGAGAAGTAGCCGGGTTTTTGTTGTAAAAGAGTAAGTACTTTTACGCACATGTTGATGTGTAATAAGTACTTGATACATCTGTATATATATGTTATGGTATGTATACATTGTATACAAATTCCCTAATTGTTTGTTTTTGTATTTTTTTTGTGGAACAATCCAGGTGATCAGTTGCAACAAGAACGTCTGCACCCTTCAGATCACCGACACGACAGGCTCCCACCAATTCCCGGCCATGCAACGACTGTCCATCACCAAAGGACATGCCTTCATCCTGGTCTACTCCGTCACATCTCGTCAGTCTCTCGAGGAACTCAAGCCCATCTGGGAGATGATTCGCTCAATCAAAGGCAACCTTGAGGACATCCCTTTGATTCTGGTGGCCAACAAGTGTGACGAGACGGAGAACCGAGAACTCACTCAGGTAATTATATCACCAGGAAAGGAAAAAAAACATACAGTAATTACATGTCTATATAGTATGTACATTATATACATCTGCTACAGCCTATGCATGTACCTTCAAAGAAGCCTTTATCTCGTTGATTACTCCCCCTTTTAATTGGCGGAGAAAAAAAAAAACTTTCTCCTACCGGAGAAAGTTACGGCTTTCCTGGTGTAACACATACACCTGTTCTGCAGATCTTATCATTTGCATGTGCATATTAATACGTAACATACGTACAATACATATCCAATTATGCACTAATTGCAGGCTTTTTCCTGCCTTACTTGCCTAGTTGCGGTGCCAATTAGTCGGGGCAATAACCTCAAGAATTTCCTTAGAGCTTTATTAAATTAGGTAATTTTTTCTCATGGGCAGTGCTGAACGGGATAGGCTCAGATAGGAGTGGCAACGATCCGATTTGATCCAAAATGTTTAGCTGCATTCATTTCAAAGCTCAAATCGGATCAAAATTCGCAGTACGATCTGATTAATTATGCAAATTATTCGATTCTGTTCGATTCAAGCCATGGAATGAATCGAATCATGGTTCAAACGATCCAAAAATATATTATTGTGACACATTTATTCACTTTTTGCACATTTTAAGCATATAATGAAGTCTAATAGTTTGCCACTTCAAACAAATGCAAGTAACCGTAATATAAATTTACCGTTGATTTAAATTTGTTGATATAATTTAATTGTTATTGATTAATTGTTATTGATTAATTGTTGATCGAATGAATCGAATTTTAGTTAAATTTTACGATCCGATTTATGTTTTGAATCGAATTATCTGATTCGATTCACGGTGTTGAATGGAATCAAATTTTCAAGTATTTGAATTTAATCGAATCGAAAAATCCGATTCAGAATCGAATCGTTGCCATCCCTAGACTTTCATCATGACGATTTTTATTCACATTATTGTACTTCATATATAATGTGTATTGATGTGAAACGGGATTTTTCTGGAATATATACGGCTTAATTAATGGAGATTTGTAATTTTTGTATTACAGCAAGACGGCGAGGCGGAGGCCAGGAGATGGTCCTGTAATTTCATCGAGACGTCCGCGAAAACCAACCATAATGTGCAAGAATTATTTCAAGAGTTGTTGACGTTGGAAAAGAATCGGAACATGAGTCTCCAGTTGGATTCCAAAGGATCAAAGGGTTCTTCCAAAAATTCCACAAATAAAGTCAAAGAAAAATGTGTAGTTGCTTGATCTCGTTGAACGAAAGGAAGAAAAAAAAATTACATATTACTATATTGCATGGGAAACCCTGTAAATACTTCGACGTCAGTAACTAAAAAAAAACCGAAATTTTTTTTTCCTTTGATGAAAGAGAATTTTACTATAGTGTAGCGTCTCGCGAAAAAGGTCGATGTCGTGTTGTTAAACTAGTGTGTAAAAAAAACGAAAGTTCACGGATGACTGTTATACTTATTACCTCACTGAGTAGCTAGTGTACATATATGTTAAAAAAAAGGATTTATTATACAACAGCAAAAACTGTACATAGCCTATAGAATGCAAGTTTAAAAGCAGAGTGTACCCCTTCGTAGATTTCGGGACAATACAATAATTACATGGAATAAGGCGGAAAAAGCTGTGACAGAGACCAGGAGTCACGGATGATCACGGTCATGAAATGTGGGACATTACTCAAGCATTGTCAGTTTTAAGAACAAAGGCAAATGTAAATACAAAAAAAAAACACGGTGCTGCTGGTAAATTAGATTCTGTAAAGATTCTAAAAAATAAAATACTTGTTAAAAAGTATTTTTATCTCCGTTTAGGCTCCCATATGTAACCTTGAACAAAGGTCCTACCTCTGAACCGCGTAGAAACGCAATAAAATGATTTGGTAAAAAGAAATGTCAGGTAGCATTTTAGGGAGAAAAAGAGAAATCAAAGGCTATAAATATCTATATACTTTAATAAGGCGACTTACGTAAAAACAATATTCTAAAAGGGGATTTCCGCGCACGGCAAAATACAATTAAGTTCTTTGTGCCGCCGAAATATTATTGGTTTGCATGCACATTCGCCTTTGGGAAAACTGGCTTTGGATTACAGATAGTGCCCTGCAAGTATTCTTTTGGTGAAAGTAGAGTTTAATTGCAATTAGAAAGCCGTCTAACAATAAGGGAAGCGTAAAAATTATCAAAATTGTCAACAAGCACACATATGCATATTTAAACGAATGAGTTGATTTTTAGGCTCGTAATTTTGTAACATCTGTACATTATTTAGTGGCTCTTTCACAGGAAATAGATAACCGAAGGACCGGCCCATTTTATTATTTAAGGCTATATATAGCCGAGTTAGTCACGTGGAAACGGCTTTCTCCGCTTTCTCCATCAAGCCTTCTAAAATGTCCCCGACTTTTCCCTCATCAAAGATTTACTCCGGGTATCCAATCACGAGAAGAAGCTTGACGTTCTCGGCAGCTTTTGCCGCTCTATCCGAAATTAATGATTAAACCCGTATAAAATCTTTAAGCGGCAATCTTTGCTCAACCGGAAACACGCTGGGAATGAATTAGTAATGTCGGAAGGTCTTTTTTTATTGTGATCAGTAGACCGGGAAAGTAACATTTCCCATGCTGGAAACGAGCCGGGCTTTCTCCATTGCTATTCCGGGATATTCTTGTGACTGTTTCTTATTCCTGCATGTAATGCTTGAACGTGCCTCTTTACATTATTCTAGATGCAAAGCAAGCAAAAAAAAAAAGGGTGAAAGTTTTGCTTTCTCTCTGTGTCTCAAGTTATTACTTGGGTCAAAATCCTTGTGCCTCACAAGGGTGCTTCTGTTTTGTTTGGTTTATTTACTTTTCTGTTTATTTGTTTTTGGTAGCCTTCAGTTTTCACCGATGTTGCAGAATACAATTAGCGGGTTTTATCCGTCAAAGGGTGCAGTGCACGTCTACATTCTCCCTGGTCAGTTCTTCAGCTTCGTAGAGAGAAATCCAGAAATTGATTACATTAGCACCTGTTTCCAGCCTCTGTTTTTCCTTTCTTATACTGCTTCCATATTTCTGTGAAAGAGCTGTTATGTATGTATTTTGGTGGGAGGGAAGGGTTAAGGATTTACACGGGCGTCGGTATATATCAATGTGGATGTACTCGGTATAGATAGTATTACAAAAAAAAGGGTGTTGTCAGCAAGATAGAAGGCATATAGTACAATTAGGCTATACAAATATGTATGTGTGTACGTATACATACAAAGAGCATAAAAAAGACGACTGTGTTCAGAGTTTTATAAGCATATTACGTTGGAACGTGAAGATTTTCTGATACGTTGCCTATACAGACTTTCTGGTAGGTACACCGTTTACGAAATAATGCTGATAATGCAATTGATTTCCAATGAGTTTTATTGCAGGAAATGTTCCTGGGCTAATTTATACCCGTTGGTTTGAATATGGAAATAATAATTTTATAGTATTTGCAGCAGAGGAAAGTAGGTGGATATGTGCATTGAGTGCTTTTTTTGCTACTTTCACCCCATTGGTTGGAGAAAGTTTTAATTATGAGTAAATGGCTATTTAGTCTATTTTCGGTACATGCCAAATGCCAATTTAATTTAACCTTTCCAAAGTATTTTCCTGGTGTATAATTTGGGTCCTTTTGATGGGGTCTTAATTTGCACCAGTGCATAGTTGAGTAACGGGTACAATGTTAAACTGGCTTAATTGGGATTTAATTGGCATTTAATGGTCTAGTTTCCTCTTATTTGGTCATTATTTTAGTGCTTTGGAAGAACTGAGAAGATATAGTGGAGTCTAAGATAAATAACAAATAAGTAAATACTTTCGGCGAATCAATACGATTATTTGCGAGGTGATTATGCATTTAAACGTGAATTTACATATGTCTTAATTTGTACCTCTTCAACTTAGCCCTTACATTTGGATGCTTGAGTTTTAAAAAAATGTACTAATGACACGGACGCTTGACTTTAAACTTCTGCTTATTAGAAAAAACACCGTACAAGGGAACTAGCAACTGTGCTATCGTCAATATCAACAGAATGTTACATCATAGTGACCTGACGGAAATTCAAAAATGAATTATATCAATACAAAAAAAAAATCAAAAAGAGTACCACCATGTCACATGCAATTGAGTGTATCAGAACAAATGTACAGGAAATGGTAAATGTACCTTTAAAAAGCACTATTTACATAGAACGTACCACATGTGGACGTGTGTTTGAAATGAAAACAAAAAAGATTGAATTAGAAACAGATTTTTTTTAGAAACAGCATTTGCTCCCTTTGAGCTATCCTTAGGGAACATCCATTTAACACATAACGCAAATTTTCGAAAATTTGGACCACCACTTACTCCGTGTAACGCTATTG
>JAQGBT010005449.1:0-14300 GCA_034698585.1 Disparrhopalites patrizii
AGAAACAGAGAAGAGAGAAAGAGAGAAAGAGAGAAAGAAGTGAGAAGAGAGAGAGAGAAAGAGAGAAGTGAGAAGAGAGAGAGAGAAGTGAGAAGAGAGAGACAGAGAGAGTCTATCCAAATCTACAGCTCATATTCCTCTCTCTCTCTCTCTCTCTCTTTCTCGGCCTCTCTTTCCCTCTCTTCCTCTGTCTCTCTCTGTCTCTCTCAAGGGTCTACAACTATCTCTTGTGACTGGAGTAGTTCCTACTAGGACTCTTTGGGACTGTCTCTTGAATTTTTTCGAGAAGAGGAAAAGATCTCTAGAGCCATTTGACACGTTCAAAAAGTCCTATTCTTATCCCCTGTATTTTTCCTGGCGAACAAAACTAAATTGTGATAATGTAAACTAAGTAAAATGGAATGAAAGGAGCTCTAGCACTTGCTTTTGGAATGTCCCAAGTGCACATAAATAATTTAGGCACGCAATGTTTGGTTCAGATTCGTGAATACTGAGTGTTGTTTTTTCTTCACGAAAACGATCTAGTAGTACGAATTCGGTAATTTATTTGTAATAAAATCCTGAAACGATAGTTTTCCATAAAAATACATTAAGTTTTTGATCCAATTCAGGACTTGATTATGTAGGAGAAGTATGATTTTTGAACCAAACGCTGTTTGAGTCGAAATGTGTTGAAAAAGCGCTTCTGTACAAGGATATGGGGAAAGATGACCGGTTTGGAGATAGATGAGAAATGATTGAAGAGGATTTAGAAAGAGTACACATAAATCTATTTTAAAGCTCAGGGAAGAGGAGAATTAACCCTTTTCCCTGGCGGTAATAAATACTCAACCACAGCCAATTTATTCTATGGCGTGCTACGTGCCAGCACGAAACCTGCTCATGTATTTTTTTACTGTAAAAAAACGTAATTTTTGCACCTGATCTGATTAAAAATAGTTATTTTCACGTATACGTGTCCTATTAGCGTATTTTAATTTTTTCTCTCCCGTATCACGTAATTACTCCGTATAACGTCAAAACTTCACATGAATTTTTCTCTTTGGCTGACGCGGGATGCCCCATGTAGAATTTAACATTTTTATATACTTCAACCTGTCTTCTGATCAACAGCTACCGCACAAATGGACAAGATATGATCATATATAAATGATAAAATTGTATGAATACCAACTGTCACAATTAACTTTGTACGAAGTGTCAGGGCTGCATATTTTAGTGCAAAAAAGCAACATCCAATTTTTCTCATCATAAATGTTTTTGTTCTCTCCATTTCCACCTTGTTTACTTTCTTCCATAAATATCATGGAGAAAAGAAGACGATATAAATAATAAAGGGATCTTCAGTCTCTGTTTCATTTATGGAAAAAAAAGAATCCAACCAACGATAAAATGTGGGCATATAACCTCCGACATTTAAAAACAAAAGTTTTGTATATTTTTTGCCCTTATCTTACACACGTTGTTACATATAGGTACATACATACATATGTTATGTAGGTATTCCAATTTCTGAAGGAAGAAACAAAACATTAAAGAGCTCATTGTTCCGCGAAGTTTTCTCTCAATATATTTTTGTGCTCTCACGAAGAACCTCTTAAAATAATACCTTTTATGACCAAATTAATACCTGTAAATAATAGTTGCTATAAATGGCATTAAAATGGTTGTAGCTATCTATTTTGGCTGGGGAAATTTCAATGTGTGAAAATAAGTCCCATTTTTATAGGATTTCGCTTCCCGATGGAGAGGAAATTATGGAAACATTCTAAAGCCATGAAAATCACTTTCAGTTTCTTGTTTTCCTCCACCCAAATTTGGCTCCACTTTTGCCTATGTATCCTTTAGGTGGACCAAATAAGAGAGAAGGCAGTTCCTTGAGGTTGTAAATGTGTAAGAATTCTCCCTATAATTCTTTCACCCCATTGTCTTTCTGTAGAATCCAGTGTATATTAACATATAATTAATGGGGTTTCATCCCCAAAAAATGTGTACATGAAAGGTAGTATCTAGTATTTATAAAAAATCTCCAAGCTTTTAACGCTAATAAGGCATGTGAGAGAGTTATAATTTATAAACGAAAGTGTACATACATAAGATATCATCTGCAAAATATTTCATAATGAAGATGAATGGTTAAAATATACAAGGGTGCAATTTACGGGCTGGGAAACTTTTCCCTTTTTCTTCTCGTCTTTTTCTTCAACGAGGAATTTATAAATGGTGGGCGAAAGAGAAAATTAGATATTAACAAAAATACAAGATGTGTATATTGTGCATTAGATATAGCCGTTTATTCATGACGACATTAATAACGGGAATAATTACTGTGATTCCAAATGCTTTCTTTCATAACACTTGTAACTACACCTTAAAAATATAATTGTTTTCTCTCGAGCTCCCCATTCATTCTGATACCTGTGTTGTATTTATACAAATAATGTACGTACATAAATGCACCAACCACCTCAAAAATTGCTCATCTCTATAGCAAGTACACCTCATCAATTTGATTATGATTATCCCCCTCCCAGTTTCTTTACATTCCAGTTAACTCTGTAGCCTGTGAAATAGGGGAGAAAATATAAAAAAAACAGTAGGAAAACAAATATTTATTTATGTAAAAATGGGCGAAAATTAGCTCTGATTTTTGCTCATTTCTCACATTTTATTATTAGAGAAAAAAGGGAAATGTTCTAATATTAAAAGCACGCGCAATGATTTCCGCGGGGCAAGATTTAGGAAATTGTATGTTAATATGGAGGAGGTTCTTTAGGCAGATCTATGTGCATAACTGATGACAGGAGAAACTTCGCTTTAATTTTGTTTCTTTTCTTTTTTCTCAACGTCAGTCGTCCACACCCTCCGTGCCATTTGATGACAGCTGAAGAAGGTGTACAGTGTATAAATGAGGGAGGACGATGCCACCGTGGATAAAAGTTTCCAATGGTGACATCCGCCTTCTTAGAACATTCATATCACCATCCATCTCGTGGACTCCACTAAATCAATGCATTATGACACAAGCCGGTCTCGACTAGACAGAGTTTGTAAATAAATTATACTAATTAATACCTTTAATACTAATTAATTCCAACAGAAAAAACATGATTATCCCAAATTCTTCAGGTTATTTACTCATTCCTATGCAAGTCAGGAGGGTGGAGGAGGAAGTGAGACGGGAAGGACAGGACACTGTTTTAGTCGTAGGATGTATCCAGAGTGTCCTTTTATATCCTACAAAAGACAAGGACATGGGATCGATAGGGAAGAATTTTGACCACATGACGACCGTCCATTCTATTCGGATGTATATTACGGATGAAGTCTACCAGCGTAATATGGATGCATTTTGCAGGGATTGGACGGATAATACGGCAGCGGTGGGACTACGAAAATATTTCCTATCGTCCAAGAGAAGGAAAAAGTCGTAAAATAAATAAATAAATGCTCATAACAACAGTCACATTTTAACTCTGGACTACCCACGACTCCATGCTTAATTCTTATGTAGTTGTCTTGTAGCCGAGTTTATACGCACGGGAGTTGCACTTACTCTCGCAATAATGGGGCAAGACCTAAAAAACAAAGGACTAGTAGTACACTCAGATCATGGGCCACTGCTGGGGTTATTGTAGTCATGTGAAATCTGTTTTGGACGAATTGACTTTTTTCGCTCCTCTCTCTCTCTTCTCTCTCTTCTCTCTCTGTTCTCCCTGTCTTCTCTCTCTCTTTCCTCTGTCTTTTCTCTCTGTGTTTTCCGTCTTCTCTCTCTCTCTTTCTTCTCGCTTCTCTTTCTGTTCTCCCTGTCTTCTCTGTCGTTCTCTCCTCTGTCTACTTTTAACTCTCATCTATCTTTTTCTCTCTCCTCCGTCTCGTCTCTTCCTTTCTCTCTCACCCTTTTGTCCCTGCTGCCTACCTCTTTCTCTCTCTCTACTCTTTTGCTTCTCTCTCTCCCTCTCTTCTTTGATTCCTCTCCCTCTCTCATTCTCTCTGTATCTGCAATGCATTTTTTGCTTTTTATTTTGTTCAACTAAATACTTACTCCATACTCGTACGTGTATAAATATGTGTGTGTCCACTGACCGAAAATATGGGCTCAAGACTTCCTGAATTAGGTAGTAGGCCATCGTGTGCTTTTCCTGAAGGAACCCACACATGTACACAGTTGTGTATTGAATATTAGTGGAGAACTCCTAAGTAGAAGTAGCCTCTGTAACCCCGTGATGCTGGGGTGATTTCGTAAAATTTAATCGTCATTTTCCTTTCTCTCTCTCTTTCTCTCTCTCTGTCTCCCTCTTTCTCTCTCTCTGTCTCCCTCTTTCTCTCTCTCTGTCTCCCTCTTTCTCTCTCTCTGTCTCCCTCTCTCTCTCTCTCTCTCTCTGTCTCTCTCTTTCTCCCTTCTCTCATTCTCCTACAAAATCCCGACCAGTATTGAGGGAAAGCTCTACTCCGGTTATTACTCTTTATTTACGGTGACAGGGTGCTTGTACAGAGAAAAGGGGGAAGGAGAAAGCATGTGCCGGTAATTCATTTTTTAGGTCAGTTTCCATGTATGTATATGAATATAGAAAAAATCCTTCCAGGGAAGCCATGTGCCTTATTGGGAGCAATACATTGGGGGGGGGGGAATATAATTCCATTCCTTTCACCATACCCTCATCTTTGGGATTCAGTGACTATAGACAAAGGAGTCATTCCCCCTGAGGAAAAAATGTTTCATCTCATTCAAATAATGATGATAAAGACACACAGACATGTGTGTGTAAGGTAGCGTGTCAAAATATGGTTAGCAGTACAAAACCCTGTCATTTGTTTTAGCCAAAAAAAAAAACAGCATTGGGAGAGTACATACAATTATTACATAAGAATAGTACGACAGTATTGAGACTGCACCTTCAAACGCCTGTGAATCAACCCACCATTTACTGTACTTAAAAGATCCTTATTTTTTTCAGCCCTTTCAAATGCCAGACATAATAATTATTGAAGGTAATAATTATAAAATGTATGTGAACTCATCACACAAGGCGTTCATAATGGTTTCAAAGACCATGTGGTAGTTTTGATTTTGCAAAAAAAAAGCCTTTTTAGTTGTACCTATACATAGAGGGAAAGGGAGAGTCATTTTTATTCTAGTTGCTATTATTGCACACCTATAACTCTGTAATTACATACAAACATGCGTTTTTTTTTGTATTTTATTTCACCCACCACAAGTCCACCGACCTCCTCCAAATCTTTCCGAGGACTATTTGAAGTGTACATACAAGTTGTAAGTTATGTTACAAGATTAAAAAGAAAAGATGTGTAAACGTTGTACGTGCACGGTATATTCACATCTGCCTTACATTTCCCTCAATAGAGTCCTTACTTTCTTCACCCAAAATTGTGTAATGCATTGACGATACAATCTGTTAATGTGATTGAGTATTATCAACCCCGCAAATCACCTCCACATTCTCTGACTCACCCGGTCAGTAAAATGGTTCGGTTGGAAAATAAATGCATTTTTTTTTTGAGGGGGTGTCTTTGGTAGTAAAATGGGGGGATACTGGTGCCCAAAGGGTTGTTAATGCCCACGGTAGCGCACACAACAACTAAATTGTGAGGGATTTTTTTATGCATTCCTTTCTACAGTGGGACTCCTCACAGTCTAATAACCCATTATGGGGGCTTTTTATGCCTGTGCATGCGCCGGACTCATCAGTCACGAAGCGGGACCTTGTGTTTCACCAATACAAAAGAAATTGATCAGAAGGGTGATAAAGCACTTTAATTTTTAATCTCATTCTCTTCCCACCCTCTCTCCCTCTCCATTGTAATAAAGAGGCATGAGTCAGTTTTGTGGAGGGGACGACAGGGACATGATGTGAAATCAGAGGGTGTGCTTGCATTCTCAGGTGGAAACCATGGATTTGTTAACATACCGCGAATTTTCGGAGACGAAAAAATGGTGGATTTGGTCCAATACATACATTCGTATGCACATATACATGTACGTATGTATTACAGATGTATATATTTGTGTATATACACTTCTAAAGACATTTACATATAGGTTCAATTCCTTTTTCAAAATGGAGATTTTTTAAAATAAAATAGATGTGCTCCATTGGAGCTATTTTCTATTCCTTTTTGAGAGACGGCCAAGGCTGAGGGAAATATTTGTAGAAAATAAAGAAACCCTATAATTTCCTATTAATCCTCAAATTTATTTTCTCCGATAGAATGCATGTTTATTCATGAAAACTTTGCCTTAAACCGGTTTGGAAATTTCCTTCAAATACGTACTTTGACACTTTAGTAGTTCATCCCTTGTCATTTGACTTTCTCCCGTCATAAGCAATGCCTTCTAATTGTGGTCCCCTCGGAAAAGATTCTTTTGACTTGCTAAAAGTATCTGTCTTGTGTGGAAAAGTAGCATTTCGTACAATAAAAAAAATTGCACACTTAAAAGAAAACTTTTTGTGCGTGTGTGTGTACAAGTCTCCAAAATATTCTTTAGCTGAGTCATGAAAAAAAAAAAATAGAATGGCGTCGGAGGTAAACCTCTGGAACGGGGAAATGTGCCACATTTGCTCCTTTTCTTCTTCCTTCTAAACTTCCCTTCCATTAGTACTTGAAGCACGACAAAAGCACGGGAGGAGAGAGATTCGCAGTTGAAATCTCATTTTTTTCTCGACTTTTTATTATTACATTGTACACGCTCTGTATAGTAGTGGTTTATGTAGGGGATTTACACGTATATGTATGTACACATATAGATATATGTAGCTTCCATTTCCCCGTTCAGATGCAAGGAGTAGGTCACACACTTCTTAGGAGCACTTAGAACGTGCCGCTCATTCTCTCTGGGGATAGTTTTAACAAGTGTAGAGCATGAAAGCAGAGGAGCTTAAAAAAAGTGACTGCTAGTAATATACTTGATGCTTAGGTACGCAAAGTAAGCTATTTTTCCCTGAAAAAAAAAAAAAAATTCACACACACCAAAACAAAATGTACCAAAGACCTCTGACGTGTGGGGACATGTAAAGCCTTTAAAAAAAATGCAACAGTGCCTCTAAGCACCCTTTTTTCGGTTGGAGTAACTACTTGATAAAAGAATCTGTTTTTTTTTATATAGAGGGTTATTTTTTCCTCGTGTTGATCATATTAATCATTTCTTTCTGCATCTCCGTAATGATGCACTGCCCTCACTTTAGAGATACATGCAAGGCTCCAAGAGAAATTATTCTCTGGTATTGTTCAATCGTAACCATCATACTGTAACTGTACTGAAAGGCAGGGTAATAAGGCTCATATGTCTTCAATTGTTACAGGGGAGAAAAAATATAATTCGTCATCATCACATATGTGATTAATAATAAAGGACGAGGCCATGCTTCCCTTTTTTTGGCTGAGGGTGGACGAACAATGATAATTTATCTGTAGTATTTTTTTTCTTCTATGCATATTACTACAGATTAATTTAAGTATATATATAGATACATACACACAGGTGTTACACCTGGCAAGAGATTACTTTAGTGTGAAGGTGTCAAAGTGAGACAAATTGGAAATGAATTTACAAATACTAATCACAGGCACTGTTATGTCCCAAGTGGGTCTTGTCGTCTCTCAATACTAAGGAAGTATATCGATGGATTATCCATGAATCTCTCTCTCTCTCTTTCCTCTCTCTACATCATTCTCGATTTCCTTTTCTTTCCCTCCCTCTTGCTCATTCTCTCTTTATACATTTCTCGCTTTCTCTCGTTTTTGTTGTTTATCTCTCTTTCTCTTTGTAAATCGCTCGCTTTTCTTGTTTCTCTGTCTTTCTCTTAGTAAATCTCTCGCTTTCTATGTTCCTCTCGCCTACCCTCTTTATACGCATCTTGCACTCTTGATTTGTTTATTTCTCTCTCCTATCTTCTTCTCTCTATTCCTCTATCCTCTCTTTCTCTTTACATTTATCTCGTTCCTCTCTCTTTCGCTTTATATTTCTCTTTTCTCTCTACCTTTCTCTCTCTTTCGCTTTATATTTCTCTTTTCTCTCTACCTTTCTCTCTCTTTCGCTTTATATTTCTCTTTTCTCTCTACCTTTCTCTCTCTTTCGCTTTTTATTTCTCTTTTCTCTCTACATTTCTCTCTCTCTTTCTTTATATTTCTCTCTTTCTCTTTCTCTTTATATTTCTCTCTTTCTCTTTCTCTCTTTTCTCTCTCTTTCTCTTTATATTTCGCTCTTTTCTCTCTCTTTCTCTTTATATTTCTCTTTCTTTTTCTTTATATTTTTCTCGCTGCCACTTGTTTTCTTTGCTTCTCTCTCCGTCTCGCATTATATATTACTGTGCGTTTCTCTTTCTCTCTCTCTGTTTCTCCTTGTTCTCTATGCTTGTTTATCTCACCTTGTGTATCCTAAACTTTCTATCACTCTTGTGCCCCTTCCAGTTATCAGAGACGGAGACAATACAGGTAAAAATAGATACACATGAATGGAATAACAACAACAAAGTGCTAATAATGAGAACAGCAATGCCCCTCCAACTATAGATAGAAAAACGTTTTTTTTTACTGGCTGCCGGAGACAAACATATTAAATGCATTGACGCCGTAAATAGCATATGAGATTCAAAGGAATGTCATTATCCCTTGATTAGACCAAACAGTTACTTTTTCCTACCCCTGCCGAAATCTATATCCATGCAAATTTGAGAGAGAGGATTCAAAATGTGATTTCCAATCGCATCTTCCTCGTTAAAAGATTATGGCGACGTCTCCACGTACATGAGGACGTCCTCACAAGGGGAAATAACATTGATGGCTTCACTTAATTGACTCAGTACCATTGTGTGTAGGTATGTACGTACGTATGGACATATATGTGATTACTCCCAATTCGATACCGTTTTCGTAAATACAAATCTTTTGAAATCAGCCATTGGGTGCGGCATTTATATCTGGCTTGTGAAGAATTACTGTACAGTAGATACTTTTAAGAGAAAATAAAATTATTAAAAAAAAGTGGGAAGATGATGTTCATTCTTATGTTTTTTTATGACATGAGTTTTTGGGAGGTTTTGCAAAACTTTACAGAACCCCCAAAAAAATTGTTTTTTTTATTAAAGGAAAACTCTTGGAGGAAATCTCAATCCTCTCTTACTGTTATGACTTCTTTGGGAGACAGTCTAAATGGGAGATTTAGGGGAATTTAACATGGGAAAGTACACAGAAGTGAAATGACGGGTGGGAGTGAGAGAGATCTTGTACTAATGTGCATACGTATATATCTATATTAAAAAAATATCCAACAACACGCACGTGATGTGGATATAGTATTTCCCTCTATAACGGCATTGGGTTATTACTATTACTTGGGCACGAATTGGGAAATACGGGGAAGACATATAAAGAGACATAACGTGTGGTGAAATTTTCAGGTGGTATACACACAAGAGGAGTAAATAATTGAATTTAAAAAAATATTCTTTGACAAATTATTATTGCAAAAAAAGTACAAACACAAGGTGTAGCACATGTGAGGATGATGCGTGGCTAAAGGTTTTTTTTAACAGTCCAAGACTTTCCTTGTTTCCCCTTTTCCTCTGTCATTCGTCCCACAATACAATGCCTGAACGTGCCCTGGCTATGTGTCAGGTACGTGGCAGGCTATAGGGCTCTTGTTGATCTTATCACTTTTTGGACGCGAGAATGAAGAACTCATTAATAAGAAAAAAAGTGAATGTCTCTCACAGAATATGATGTATTAATTACGGAGATTGAAAAGGAACAATTTCGCCAGGAGCGATATGACTATACATGAATTTGTAGATGTAACATACATATAACCCTCTATGAACTTATGTGACACACATAAATAAAATAAAGAAATCATTTTGGGTGGCTCCAATAGAGAAACTGGCTGATAGGGAACTTTCAAATGCAACATGCATGTACACCGCAGTATCAAAAGAAGTAATGCATACAATCATGAACAGGATTCATCCATTCATTTATGTCATTTGTAATTAGATTAAGACATTACGAAGCCAAAGACAGAGCCAAGGAGAAAGATACAAAGGGGGATAGAGAGAGAGAGATGCGGACAGAAGAAAGCGAGAAGAAAGAGAGTGAGATAGAGAGATCGAGAAAGAAGGAAGGCAAAAGACAGGAAGAGAGAAAAGGGGGACAGAAAAAAATCAAAGGAGGAGCAACAGAACAAAGAGAGAAATTAAAAGAAGGAGAAAGCAGGAAAGCGAGAAGAAAAAAGGAGAGAGTGAAAAAAGGACACCAAAAGCCAGGATGAAGGAAAACAACAATGGGGAAATGGAGAAAATAGAAGCACAGCTAAAGGAGGAATGTAAAAGAAGAACGACAGCAAAGGAAAATGTAGAAGAAATGCAGTTCTAATGGGAAGCAGAAAGAGAGGAAGATGAAAAACTGAGACAGAGAGAGAGAAAACAATGTAAATGGAGAAAAAAATGGAAACGAGAGAGAAAAGAGTTAGGAAGGGAGAGAAAAAAAGGGAGAGACGAGAGAAAGACAAGTGGAAAAGAGAGAAAAGAATGGGACAGGAGCGAGACAAGATTGAACAGAATAAAAATAGAGAGAAAATATTGGCAAGACAGAGAAAAGAGCGGAAGGAGAAAACAGTGGAAAGGAGAAAAGTCGAAAAGAGTAAAAAAAAAGTAGAAAAGGAAAAAAGACAAAATCATGGAGATACAAAGAAAATATCAGAAAGATGGAAAAAAACGGAAAGAGAAAAAAAGTGGAGAAGAAAGAGGAACGAGTGTGAACGAGAAAGGGAAGAAAGAGAGAGAGAAGATTTAAAAGAGTGAAAATAGAGAGAAAAGAGAAAGAAAAAAAAGGGAAAAAAGAGAGAAGAGAGAGGAAACACAGAAAAACGAGTGGAAAAGAGAGAAAAAAGACAACATAGTGGAAATAGAGAGAAAATATTGGAAAAAGGAAAAAAGCAGAAAGTAGAGAGAAACGAGTGGGGAAAGGAGAAAGTGAAGAAAAAGAGAGAGAAAGTTGAAAGGAAAATAGAAGAAGAGGAGAAAGTTGAAAGGAAAATAAAAGAAGAGGAGAAAGAGAGGGAAAAAAGGGGAGAAAAGAACAGAAAGTAGAAAATTGAGCGGAGAAAGCAAAAAAAAACGTGCTCAAACAAAAACAATGGACTCACCATGATTAGGTAATGTATTTGAGGAGGAGTTGATGACTGGCGAAGCGTGTTTCTCCATCCCCCCACTGCGAGACTGTATGAGAGAGGAAGAGGAGATCTGTTGACCCACTGGGAAGGGCAAAGGGAGTCCAATGATGTTGCTCCCGGCATTAGTAATATTATTCATCTCCTTCCGCATGAGCGTGTGGGAGCCGGAAGGGAGCGTGGAGGATCGGCGACCACAATTCCCTCCTTTGGAATTGCCCGAGGAGCGACTCTTATTACTGGGTGGACCCAAAGTGCTGGAGCCCGACATGGGGAAACTCGTCAAATGAATGGAAGGGGCCGTGTCCTTGATGCCGAATGCGGGAGCATGTTGATGAACAAAGTTCTCAAATTCCCTCTGAACATGCTCATAATGCTCGAAATGATGATGAGGATAGGGTGGACAGGTCCCAATGGGGAAGATGGGCAGAACTGGCCCCCCATTTCCGGGGATGCTCCGGTAGTGTGTCGGAACATCCACTGTGGGCGAGCGGACATGGAGATGATCCGTGTTCTTCAATTCCTGCTTCGTGTCCAGCACACTCTCAGACTTGACATAAAAGGCCTTCGTCTCCTGTAACAGCTCCACCGCACTCTTCCGTCTCCCTGTTTGGGTAAATATGAGCACAGAACACGACAACATTAGTTAAATACACACACACACAAATATGACAACATCACCATATACATAATATACATATGAATTCTACACACTAGAAGTAGAGGCTATCCCGGTATACAAGGACAAAAGTCACATCAAAATCACCCTTTGACATTTCCATGCCAGATAATGCCCCAGAGCACAATGTGTGAAGGTATACATAGTATACAGAAGGTTAAAGGGAACGCAGCACTTTTGTTGGTTCCTCAAATTCCCTCATCGGTCTCCCTTTTGGTTGGAAGGGTAAAATTAGATGAATTTGTGCCAGTTATATGGAAACCCTTTTTTTTTTCCTGTGGCAACTTCCTTCCTGCCTCTGCAGTGGTTTTTTTTTTGTATCTTACTTTTACCGACATTTATCATGCACTTTCGAAAAAGTTTATTTAATTTCCTTTGCGTCCCCCAAAAATTATTACTCTCTCTGTATGTCTCTCTCTCTCTCAGATACAAAAATCGCATTCTTACCGTGCATAGCCCTTTATGACACATCTCCCACTACACGAGTAACTGATTGGATTCCCATACCTGAACCGGTAACGGCAAGGGGAAAAAGGAATAAAAACCACTTAAAAGAAAAGGAAGGGTGAGCCAGAGAAATTATATTCTTTGTACAGCACAGAGAAATATATAGCTGTTAAGTTACGCATTTTGTGTGGAGACGTGTGAGTGTAGAAAAACGAAAACTTTTGTCTGAAGGAAAGAGAGAGAGATATATGTATAGAAAGAGAAAGAGAACTTGTTTCTCCGATGACATGACAGATGCTAATGGTTTAGCACGCGAGATAATTTATCATTCTAAAAATTATTCAGGTCTTTCCCCATCCATATTCATTCCATTAATATTCAGTCGTAGAGACTCATGGTCTTTGGATGGGAGATAGACAAAAGGGATGTAAAATATGCATTACTTACTCTTACTATTACCTTTACTTACATCCTCCACCATCTCTCTGAGGAGGTTGTGGGAAAATGCTGAAAATTTTTGCAAAAAGTTTTATTTTAAATCCAAGTCTTTACTATTCCCTTGTGATTCCTTTCTTTTTTTATAGAAATTGTTCCAAACATAAGATTTTCCTCTCGTGCATAAGATTCTTTAGTTTTATGAAGGTATCCAACTTTTTTTTTGGCGAAAATTCTTTTACCTATTATATGTGTACATTTATCACATCCTGTTTGAATAATCACAACTTCTATTCGGTAGAGAAATCAATCACAAAATATTTTGAGGATCTTCTACGTACATTTGTTTTGGGATGTGCAAGGAGATTAGCATCGTAAAATATTTATGACTGATCCTTGCCTTTTTATTTTTCAAGAACTAAATTGGTTATTTTCTCTTTAATGGCATTAGAAAGACCTTTCAACATCTTTTGAATGGATCTTCAAAATTTTTATACCTGGAGCAAATTAATATTAGAAGATTTATTTCATGGAATTGCAAACCATGATTTGTGGGACTTACTTGCATTGCAAGCACCAGTACACGTTCCAGTCCGGTGCTCTTTTTCCCATTCAAAAAACTAATTTTGCCGCCTTATTACCCCGTATTCAATACCATACATTGCTTGTATGCTCAGTAAGATCTTCTTAAACTTTTCATAACGGTTTCCAAGAAAGGAGGCCATAAAAATACTATATCGACGCAGAACAAAAAGAAAAATAAAGAAAGGAGAGAGAATAAAAATAATATTTTCTTCAGTTTTTTTTGTTTTTGCATTAATTCATAAATTAGATCGCATTCGAAACCTCAATGGTCTTTTCCTCTTTCTAGTCGACGAAAATGAGTGTGAAATTGGAATGAATTACTACCCCAGTGTGCCCCTTTGAGCCTTTACACACACTGCATGTGTGAGCAATATCTTTTTCCAACAATACAATTTTTACAACCTGACCCAAAGCCCAGTCCTGCCAAGTTGTCGGAGAGTCTGTTCAGTGTAACATATTTTTTTTTCTTTTGTACTCATTCTCTCTCTCTTTTTTCTCCCTTCGGACTACTTTCTCTTTCCATTTTCTCGAGTCTCTTTTTTTTGCTTTCCGTTTAATCTGCCTTTCTCTGCCTTTTCTCATTACCCTTTCTGTCATTTTTCTCTTAATTTATTTGCATTATATCTTTCTCTTTCTCCATTTTTAGCTATTTACTTTATCTTTCTCTTTCTCCGTTTTTAGCTATTTGCGTTAGCTTTCACTTTCTCCGTTTTTAGCTATTTGCTTTATCTTTCTCTTGCTCCGTTTTTAGCTATTTGCTTTATCTTCCTCTATATTTATCCCCTTTTAACTATTTGCTTTATCTTTCTCTCTTTATCCCTTTTTTAACTATTTGATTTGTTTCTCTATTTTTCGCTTTTCAGTTAATTGCTTTATCTTTTCCTTCTTTTAATTCTTTCGTCTGTCCGATATCTATTTTCTCTTCTTTTTTCTATTATTTCTTTCGTCTGTCCGATATCTATTTTCTCT
>JAQGBT010005450.1:0-14298 GCA_034698585.1 Disparrhopalites patrizii
GCCGAGAGATAAAAAAGAGAAAGAGATAAAAGAGAGAGAAGCCGAGAGATAAAAAAGAGAAAGAGATAAAAGAGAGAGAAGCCGAGAGATAAAAAAGAGAAAGAGATAAAGGAGAGAGAAGCCGAGAGATAAAAAAGAGAAAAAGATAAAAGAGAGAGAAGCCGAGAGATAAAAAAGAGAAAGACGGGAAGAGATAAAAGGGAGAAATAGAGAAGCAAAGAATTAAAAGGGAGAAATAAAGAAGCAAAGAATTAAAAGGGAGAAAGAGAAAAGCAAAGAATTAAAAGGGAAAAATAAAGAAGCAAAGAATTAAAAGGGAGAAATAAAGAAGCAAAGAATTAAAAGGGAGAAAGAGAAAAGCAGAGAATTAAAAGGGAAAAATAAAGAAGCAAAGAATTAAAAGGGAGAAATAAAGAAGCAAAGAATTAAAAGGGAGAAATAAAGAAGCAAAGAATTAAAAGATATAGAAAAAGAATCTGGGAGACGAAGAGAAGCGGGGAGAGAAAGAATAGCGGAGAGAGAGAAGCTGGGAGATACCTATAAGCGGGGAGAGACTGAAACGAGAGGAGGGAGGGAGAAAGGGATTGAGAGAAGGGATTAACCGTTTAGAAAATAATAAGAGAGTTAAGAGAGGGACGAAGATGAGTTTTGAGGAGCGATGAACCCTCCGAGAGACAGCGAAGAGACTAGAAGAAGAGACAAAGGGAGAAAGAGGGTAATTTTTTGAGGACGTTTTTCATCAACTCTGCCATTCTCATATATTACATATGAAATGCACGTCACACCTGTCATTTCTATAGGCTACTACAAAGCTCTCCTTCCATGCACACTCCATTAGAACCTGTCCAATGTGGGTTTGTGGTTGAGATAATAATAATTTCACAGATTCTTGCCTTTTCCCTCCTTTTTTTACCACTCTGGGGCACCGTGACTTTAATAACCCTTTTTTACTATTATACAGCCACCATATGTATATATGTATGGGCACACGTGTGAGTATGTGTACTTAAAGGTGGTGTTGACATATGAAAGGGGAGAAAATGTGTGAAAAAGTCTGACTTGGAGTGCACACACAATCCACAAACAATACTGGACTTAAAATAAATCCTCTTTTCCTACATCCATGGAGAGCACACTACAGACATTCTTTTGGTGAGAAATGAGTGGAAAAAATCGTACGTCCTGTAAAAGGGTGCATTATTTGTGAGGATTTCTGCACACCCCCTCCACACACAAATTTGGCATACCTCCTTCTCAACCTGTGCATAAATAGTGGTGGCTTTTGTGGTTTCCTGTGGTATGTAGTATGCATGGTCGTAAAGGCAATAAAACCTGTAATTTTTATTTCCCTCTGTAAAACATCTATTTCTCTCTTTTTTTTTGGCATTTCTAATCAAATCAAGCGCGTCGTTTCCTCCACACAATGAGGGTGACCGAGGGATATGTTTTACAAGGAAAGGAATAGTAATGAAACTATGACACGAAATTTTAGCATGTGGGACCATTTTTTCCTCTCCCTTCTCATCCTTATTTCCCATACAAAAATCTTTTCCTTGTGAATCCCAACACTATAACAGATTGACGCAGCTAAAACACCCCTGATATTCTCTGTAAAAACTTCGTAACTAAAAAAAAAACACAGTAATGAGAAATAGCAATTTGGAAAACCCATCTAATAATCCTTCCGATTGAGATGACCTTGATTTGTTCACGTCTGTCCCTTTGAAAGTTATTGTGATTTAAAAAAAAAGTTTACATGTTATTCATATATCAAAATATTTATTGCTCTCAAACCAATTTGTCACATTGGGAACCAGAATTTCTCTTGATTCTGCTTAAAACTTAAATGTTTGTAATGTTGAAGAAAAATGTCCATTTTTGGTCATTTATCTCACCGCAACAAGTTGTTTGTTGCGCTTTAGCTGGGTCAACCTGTATAATGAGGATAACTTTACAAACTAAAACCATCTTGCATGTTCAAAAATTTCCTTTACAGGAACGGGAAAACATATGGGATATGACTAACAGGATCGGGAAGATGAGAACTAAGCTTCGTCCTGGTTATTTATAATGCCAGGTGACTGACAAAAATATTTTTCAACCAAATTTCCGTCCTCTTTGTTTTACATTGCAAGTATCGACGTCTTTTCTTTAAATAAAAAGCGTTTGTACCCATTTATAAAGACTTTTAGGGCATTTTATTTTTCCTTTGGACTCAGTTATCACAGTTACAAATTGAGAGAGAGAGAGCAGGGGAAAAGAGGGTAAGAAGAGGAAATTTCTACCCCTCCCTTCCGAAACAGGAGACAGAGACAGAGAAAAAGTAGAGACGAAAGCGTGAGAAAAGGAGAGAAAAAACGGAAATACACAGATTGATACGGAGATAAACAAAGGAAACGGTGACAAGTGGACGGGACAGAAAATAGAGACAAGAGCAAGAGACACGAAATGACCAAATGACAAGAGCAGTACAGAGACAGGGAAAGAGAGAGAGTGAACAGAAAAGAGTAGGATGACAAGGAAATAGAAAAAAGGGAACAAAAGAGAAGATGGATAAGAAAAGAGAAACGGGGAACAAAAGAGAAGAATTGAGAGGAAAAGCGCGAAAGGGAACAAAAGAGAGAAGAATGAGAGAGAGAGAGAGAGAGAGAGAGAGAGACCAGACACAGAACATTTTGGATGCTTTGTGGGTGTGTCGCATTTTCACGGAACGAAAAATTTAAATTAATTACTACTACACTATTGCTTCAATTCTATAACAGGGGAAAAAACATACTTGGTAAACTTTTCAACATAAAAGTTCACTGTCCCCTTTGGTCGTTATTATTATTTTTTTTTTCAAATTTACCTACAATTAAAAGTAACAAAAAAAAGAGAGAAGTTTGTGAAGGCAGAGAGAAGTATAAAAGAGAGCTAATTGGTTCAAATTGTAGGAAATTGCAACATTTGAGTCTGGAGGAGAATGACTATTTGTTTGCATTTAATTTACCAAGAAAAAAATAGAGAGATGAGAGCTAAACAATTATCATGAGTGTGTACAGGGGAATGACAAAGGGCAAGGTATTGAACCGGCTTCTCCTCCTCCTTCTCCTTATATCGCTATTACAGCTATGTTCCACTAATTCTGCCTCTTCCCCATCTACGTCTTTCTCCTCCTCATCCTCCTCCTTCCCTCTCCTTGCCCAGATAATAAACCCTGAAAAGAAAAGCAAGGCCAGGAGAATACCAAAGGAATCTACATAATAAAGAAGAAAAGAATATTATGGAGGGAAGGAATAACAATTATCATTATCAGCTGACTCATAAAGAAGAAATACAAAACCATTTCTTCCTCCGCTCCCCCTCTGCACTGCACTTTTGTGAATTGAGTGCTGCAATTTTTTTTTTTTTTTAAACTTTATCCCATCTATACTTTGTTACAAATGCAACCTCCTTTATATCCTGAAATATCCCCTTTAAAAAGTGCGTGTGCGTTTGTTTTTGATTTAATCTCCCAATAAAATTCTTCTTTCTTTTTTTTGCACTTGAATCCATTTATGGAAGTGGTACACTAACACATAGAAAGTAGTGTGTTGAACACAGAGAATGCACTCGCCCTCATACACAATCAAGTCTTCCCTTCCCACACACTACTTGAGAACCGGGGGAAAAAAAGGAAAAAAAAAATTGGAGCAACTCAGAGAAACGCTCCATAGATTCACATGTCTTCACGTAACACTTGTGTGTACACATGAGAAGCGCACGTATGTATATAGAAGGGATAATTATAGGTAAAATATGTCCAATAAGAAAAAAAACAGAACCTTTTGACCCCAAATTACTTTATGTGGGTATATTCCGTTTAATACAAAGCAAAAGACCAGACCAAAGGGAAATATCTATATGTTTCGGAAATTTCCCCGCCCTTTCAGAACGTCCAGATTCCCCGGTTAATTATTATTATAAAATACTTTTATCACTCTTATTAATTTTTTCTTCTTCTAGGGAATCAAACGGAGGTTGTTGCCGTGAAGGGGGTGAAAAAAAAAAGCAGGATGTCATTATTATTAGCTCTTCCTCCAATACATACACCCGTAAGAGCATTTTACTATACTGTCATTATTACTACATGTGGGCTTAAAGGGAAGAGAGAGCCACACTGCCAATGCATTAACCCAAATAGTGAAGAGAGAGAAATTTCTCATGCCCTTTCTATACCATTGACGATTATAACATGAATAGTATTACTTGTGAATGTAGCCAAACCTTCCCAGCACTTTTTCGCAGATTATATGGTCATGACATATTGTCAGGCGTAATAATAATAATACACACCACGATTCATTCAAGCCTTCCCAGCACTGCCCTTTATTTTCTCTCTCCGTCTCTCTCCCTCATCTCTCTCTCTCTCTCGCTCTCTCTCTCTCCTTTCTCTCTCTCTCTCTCTCTCGTTCCAATCACCTTTGGCGAGAAAAGTAATAATGACCGCAGATAGATAATAGTCATAATCGCTCGAACCAGTTCACATCCCTTCCTAGTACCTCTGCACTGAGCAATACCACTAAAGCTCTTAATCCCAATGCATAAATACGAGTCATTTCCAATAACTAAAAAAAGACATGGAAACCTCCCCTCCCCAACAACTACAAAAAACACAACTCCTTCCTGTTGCCCCTATATTGCTCCTTTTTTTTCTTTCCATGTAATGTCACTGTCCTCCCAATATAACAAATGAGGAGGAGGAAGAGATTCTGGTTTTTTTTTATTGGAGAAAAATCCTTTTATTTGTATCTTGCACACAAAACGGATTTATACCTATTTTGAGAGTCGTATTCCATGTCTTAAGCCTTGCAACGAGGAGAGTGAGGAGGAAGAGAGTGAATAAATGGAAATGATAATCGTAGGAGGGGATAATAGTATTCTATCACTTAAAGAGTGTCTGGAAGCAGATGTGGAGATCTCTCTTATAGTAGTCCCTGGAGGTAATAAGAGACTGGGAGCAGAAGGACTAAAATACTAGTAATATTAATACAATAGCCATAATCATATCAATTCTTTCTGGTCCACATCACGCCGCACTTTTGTTTTTTTTTCTACACTCCCTCTTGTCTTTCACGTGGGCGTTTGAACACCGAATGTGTGAAAAGGCTTTCTTTGGCTCCTTTGTTTGTCGGTGTCTCTCTCTCTCTGTGTCTGTCTTTCTGTTTACTGCCTCCAGCTCTCTCTCTCTCTCTATTTCTCTCTATCATGTCCCCATACAATATCGTTAAATATCCTCCTAAATCCTGACGCCCTTTCCCTCACATGCGACGGCAACGGCAGTGGCAGTAACAGTAATAATCATGACAAGGACAATAATCACGACGACGAGCCTTTTCCTATATGTCCAAGCAATTCTTTTTCCCTTTTTTTTTTTTTGGCAAGACCGAAAACGTAAAAATAATGGTGGGAGTAATAATAATAATACTAACAATAAGTGAACCTCCCAAAAAAAAGCTTGGACTTTAACACCAGCGATGTTGATGACGACGTCGTCCCATTCGATTACCGTTTCTCCGTTTAGGTGGTCGTATCTATATAGCCCCAGCTATAAAAGTTATGAGCCAGAGTGCGTTTTTGCTGATTCAAATGGGTAGGAAGGGACGAAGGGATGGAGGAGGGAGAGGGAGAGAAAGAGAGACAGAAAATATTATTATCGACGACAGTGTTTTTGTTGAGAAGCCCTGGGGATGCCAACCTGTTACACTCCAGAATTTATTTCCTACCAACGTTAATTGAAAGGAGTTTTTCCGAGAGTACATAAAACAACCATTAGACCACCGAGTCCAACTCAAAAACTAGTATGGGCTTAGTAACAACTACGATGGTCGCTAACTACCAGTACTCCTGTGGCTAGTATTACGGCAAGTACGTCTTCTTCTTCTATACATCTTGGGCAGTTATAGAGAGAGACAGAGAGAGAGAGACGGAGAGAAATCTGGGAAGTGTCTTCGTCAACAACAGCATGAAATCCCACTCTCACATATGGTCTCTTAGTGAATCAATAATAGTATAGCAATAATCATGGCAGTAGTTAAAACCACTCTCGTTCCCTCTCCTATTTCCCTCTCTCGCTTTCGTCCCTTTAAATCTCTCTCCTCCATTTCCTCTCCTTGATTTTCTCTTCTCTTTAAATCTCTCTCCTCTCCTCCCTTTTCTCTCTGCTTTATTTTCTCTTCTCTTCTCTCTTTTCTCTTCACTCCTCTGCTCTCTTTTCTTTCGGCTACTCGCCTCTTTTAATTTCTCTTATCTATTCTCTTTTAGTTTCTCTTATATCCTCTCATCTTAATTTCTCTTACTTCATTCCTCTTAATTTCACTTATCTCCTCTCCTCTTCTCTCCTCTTAATTTCACTTCTCTCCTCTCCTCTCTTTTATTATATGATCTCCCGTCCTCTCTCTCTTCTCTTCTCCCTTGTTTCTTCTCATCTCTTCTCCCTTTGCTCTTCTTTTTACTTCGCCTCTCTCCTTCCCTTTTCTCTTTTTTCTTCTTCCACATGTCTGTCTCCTCTCTTTTCTTCTCTCGCTTTCACTTCCAATCTCTCCTTTACTATTTCCTCTTCCTCTCTCTTTCCTGCTGGCTTTTTCTCTTTCGTGTCTCTTCATCATCTTTTTGTTATCCCTTTCACTATTCTTCCTCTCAGTTTTGCCTTTCTCTCGTCCTTTTTCTGCATCTACCCCCTTCTGTCTTAACTGTCTCTTCATCTATCTCATTCTGTACGTGGTTCTCCACCTAATTGCTTTTGGGGTAAATTTTATTTGAGATCTCTTCACTTTCCTTCCCGTCTTTCTCGATTCTTTTCCTCTTTCTCCACCTCTTCTACATACCCTCCTACTTTTTATTGCTGATCAGCTGTGTTTTCTCCTTCCTCTCTCTCCCTCTCTCTTTGACTGTTTTGTCTGTACTTATCGAATACTTTCCTCCCTCTCCGTCTCTCTTTCTGTTCTCCCTGTGTCTCTCTCTCTCTTTCCTTTATTGCTCTCACTCTCACTCCCTTCCCCCTTTGTCTGCATGTGACAGACTACCAGTAGAAGTTTCTCTGGAGAGTTTGGACGATATTATTCAATCCACAGCAATGATTGTAATAGGTTTCCCCGTCAATATTCATCTCCTTTATTTCCATCACACACATAGGACTCACGCATGATTGGGAGAAGGATTATTGCAACAACTATGCTGTAGTCGTCATGGTATGTAATAATAATAATAATAATAATAACAGCAGCAGTAGTGAAAACCAATCTCATACAACACACAGGGCACAATGTGAAATGATGGAGACATGTGTGGAAGGATTCCTTCATAATAATACAGATGTATGAATTTGTGCATGGATATGATGCCGGTCATCGGCATAGCCCCATACCACAGGGGTTTTGTCAAAGGACAATGATAATAATGATTATGATCATCGTAAAAATAGGGAAGTGACACCAAGTGCTCCCACCATTCCTAGTTGTACTTGCTACCTCATAAATCTTTTGGTGCTTGACACTATTTATAAAAAAAAAAAAGTCAGTGGGGATCAGCAGGCACTCGTAAGTTAGAAAGTTTCATTTGAAACAACACTTATGAATAGAACATGGGAATACCCATACACATGAATAATGTGGGCTTGGTGTATATAATGATAGTAAATGGATGTCAATACCAAATAATTGTAACTTCCCTTCCTCCATAGCGAGACAGAATCTTTTGTAGTCATCTCCCCTCCAAATTAGGTACATGCCGCCATATAACACTAAATAAATAAGAATCTAACATTTTTTGTTTGGGGTGAGGAAATTCCATGTGGGAATTGAATGAGTTCCATATTAATTAGGAATGAAAGAGTGCGTAGTGGGGTGGATAAAGAAAAACAATTGTCATTTTTTTAGATTCTCACACTGTGAGAGTAATTAATAAAAGGGGGAAAAATAAATAACCGGTACATTTAACTACCCCACACACAACTGATTATTTATTATTGACAGATTTACGCGACCACGAGTTCAACTCAGAGGGTAATAAATCAGGGAGAGTGCGTGTATGTGCATTTTCATCCCCTTTTGCATTCATGACCAGACGGGGGCACACCGCTCACAATGCTTTCTAGCCACACCGCAATGCACAAGGTAATAAAATCCCCATAAAAAACTTAATAAAAATCTACAAAGAGAAAAAAAAATTTCATGAGACTCATGAGGGAGGAGAATAATCCAAAATAGGATTTGCAAACACCGGAATTAACCAAGATTTTTTTTTTAAATTTCTAAATGATTTAGAATAATAAAAAGAAAAAATGCTTACAATTCCGTGTCTTCCATGGAGCTGACTGGACCTGCGGCGGAAGCCATCCGCGGCTGGGGGAGGGCCGAGGGTGAGCGAAGAACTTGTGATTCCTGCATCTTGTTTGTTTTTTGTCCTGATCCTCACTTTCCCTCAACCGATTCTTTTGCCTGAGAACCTGTCTTCCATGGAATGTTCACACGGACACCCACCAAAAGTACGGGATTACACAAAAGCTCCAGAGAATGGTTTAAAAGTTTTAAAAAAAATTCACGGTAGAAAACAATTACAAGTATGAGAATATCGTAGTTAGCCCCAAAAAAAAAATTGGGAACAAAACCATAATATTATACTGTATATTTTAATGTATTTTATGCACAACCAGAGTAATAAAATACGTTTTCAAACTCAACTTCCTCTGTCTACATCTCCCCAAGATCTATAGACACATGATGCTTCACAAGAGAAAAAAGGGAGTCACTTTTCCTTCACGTGTCTGTAATACGACAATTATTATTCAAGACAAAAAAAATAAAGTCCGTGATGAGAGTCTCTCCATAATGTTATTATTATTGTCTGCATATGACATAACATATCCCATGCACAATGAGACAAAAAATAAAACACCACCAGGAAAGGTGGGGGGAAAAGGAGGTGGTGGAGGGAGTCAAAAAAATAATAATGACAAAAAAAAAAAAAATTAAAATACAACTAGTCAAGACAGAAGGCAAGACCAGGAAGATTCTACAACCAGAAGAAACACAACACTGTATCAGAAGTAAGACACAGAAGCACTTGTTGGACTTTTTCTCTCTCTCAAACCAAAAAATACAAAATAGGTGTGCACACACAGACACTTTTCCCTCTATGCTTTATGACACTCTTATACACTCACTGTACTCCACGAATCAAGTTTTTAAATTTCCGTTCCCAACTTCTCCTTTTTCGTTCCTGTTCCATTAAAGTTGCTGGGGCGAAATTCGACGGAGAAAGAGATATGAAGGGTGAAATGAGGAGAGTGAGACAGAGA
This sequence comes from Disparrhopalites patrizii, assembly GCA_034698585.1. Lineage (NCBI taxonomy): Eukaryota > Metazoa > Arthropoda > Collembola > Symphypleona > Sminthuridae > Disparrhopalites > Disparrhopalites patrizii. The sequence continues at coordinate 9,317 of JAQGBT010005450.1, forward strand.
GAGAGAGAGAGACAGCAAAAGAGAGGGAGATAGAGAGAGGGAAAGAACCGTCGTGGTGTGAAACCTCGTTGGTTTTCAAAGTTTATATTGTGATGAGGTTGATGATGAGGAGGAGGAGAAGGGTAAAGTGGAGTAATTATAATTACAACGTGTGTTATAAAGGACGCTCGGAGGTAGAAAGGAAGCGAGCGAGATAATAATGACGATAGTCCTCGTAGTAGTAGTTTGCCGTCGTATATAAAGTACACACATAAGATGGTCGTAATGATATCACAACGAAATGTTTTTGAGGGGGGGGGGGGAGAGAAGGGAACTATAATATGTGTGTATTTATTACTATATGAAGACGTAATTTAGCAAGTTGGAAGAGGAGCACGAGAGGAGGAAAAAGTAGTTAGTAACTGGGAAGAAGAGGAAAGGCAAGACGTGTCTGTGACTGACTTGTACAGTGTGTTGGTATTGTTGAAAAATATTTTTTTAAACACAAAAAAAATGACGTTTTTTTTTTTTGGTTCTATCAAATGTGTGGGAAATAAGGGGGAAAGAGAGAGAGAGAGAGAGATGAGACCGTGAGTGAATTTGACTGAGGGGAAGCTGCGAAAAAAGCGTGTCTCCTCACCTTTGAATCTCAACTGATACTGAGACACATCATGGGAATACATGGGAGCTTCAACAGGTCCAGAATGAGTGCGTCGGCAGAGGACAAAAAAATACTTGTATACTTCCTACATGCACTCTTTCTCTCGCTCTTGCACTCACTCTTTCTCACTCTTTCGTTCACTTCACTTGCTTACTTTTTTTTCCTCCTTTCCTTTTACTTACTTACTTTTCTACTCGTTGTGTGCGTCAAGCCGGAGAGTCAACTGTAAGTTGTCTACCTTTTCAAATCATCTGTTCCTTCTATTTTTTCCCCCTTCCTTTTTGCAGATACACAAACACACAGAAGACCGTGGAGAGTGCTGTGGTGTGCCTAAAGTTTATAAGCATGTATCTGTTGCGAGCAACACATGAAATCTGCCAGCTTGGTGTAATGTTTTACTGTGTACTATTTACTTGTACTCTATCTCTACCACTCTCTGTCTCTTTCTCTCATGCTCTGCCTGACTTGATGCAATTTGCTGAGCACTGTACAAATGAGAAATAGATGAAAATTCCCTCGTTTTTTAAAACTCTTTTAGAATATTACTCCTAAATATGTGTTTTTTTTTTTTGCCAGTCCTTGTTTTATACTCACCTCCTCTCCCCATCTTCCTTTTTCCGTTCCTTTCCCATTTCTTGTTTTCCCTGTTTATTTTTTGTGAACAGTTGTCTCTTTTTAACCCTTTGACTCTTCCTGTATTCCTCCTTTTCCATTTTCATTCTCTAGCTATAACCTTCTGCCCTTACTCTTTTGGTGTCTTCCTCTCTCCCCTTTCTTTTACCGTGTTTCCCTTTTAAGTCTCACTGCATGTTGTTTTTTTGTCTCACTCTTTCTCCGTCTCTCTGTATTTTGTTTTTCTGTCTCGCTCTTCCTATTTCTCTCTGTAGTTTTTTTTTGTCTCGCTCTTTCTCTGGCTCTCACTGTATTTTATTTTTCTGTCTCGCTTTTTCTCCTTCTCTCTGTATTTTGTTTTTCGTTTGTCTCGCTCTTTCTCTGGCTCTGATTGTAGTTAGTTTTTCTGTCTCGCTTTCTCTGGCTCTGACAGTATTTTGTTTTTCTGTCTCGCCCTTTCTCTGTCTCTCTCTTGTTTTTTCTGTCTTGATCTTATTGTCTCTCTCTTGATCTTATTGTCTCTCTCTTGTTTTTTCTGTCTTGATCTTATTGTCTCTCTCTTGTTTTTTCTGTCTTGATCTTATTGTCTCTCTCTTGTTTTTCTGTCTTTATCCTATCGTCTCACCCTCTCTTGCTTTTCTGTCTTGATCTTACTGTCTCTCTCTTGTTATGGATTCCCTCTCGTACTGTCGTTTCTGTCTCGCTCTTGTGTTGTCTCTCTCTCTCTCTTGTTCTTACTTTTCTATCTCTCCCAAGCTGTCTCTCTCCTGTTTTTCTGTCTCCTCACGCTGTCGCTCTCTTGTACTTCTGTATGGCTCTTGATCTGTCACTCTTTTGGTCTATCCCTCCCTTGTTCTGTTCCTCTCTTGAAAGTCTCTTCCACTCTCTTGCCAAATTTCTTCCTCCCAATTTTCGGTTTTACTGCTCCTCCATTTCCTGTTCGGCGTCTTTCTCTCTTCCTGTTTCCATCACCTTTCTATGTGCTCCATTTTTCTTTCACTTCTCGTGTACTCTTTTCCCCCATTTTCTTTAACTCTCTCTCTCTGTTAACTAGCTCTTCTCTGTTGCTTTCTCTCCGTATTTTCTCCCTGGTACTGTTTACTCACTTCTTCCGCGTCTCCAACATGTGCTATTTCCTTCTTTCTTCCGCATATCCTTCCCCCTTTCTGAAAAGCTCCTTATGGGTTTCCCATAATCGTCCTCCGTGTTTGGTTCTGTTTTCTTGCCCGGTTCTCACTCTCTCTCTCTCTCTCTGATTCTCGTTAAAAGCCTCTCTATCTCTATTTGGCCTCAATGTTTTCCCATCCCGACTGCGGAGATTTCGGTTCTTTCGGTTGCGTTTTTTCCCTCCTTACAAACTCTCCCTGTGTTCTTTTTTTTTATTGCATGCAACCGAAATGAGGGAGAGAGATTTTTTGGGGAGTAAAATACAGTACATTTGTAATTGAAAGTTATGCGTGTGTGTCCTTCTGAGGAGTTGCTTCTTTTTCCTACTATTTACACGGGCACAGTGTGCACATTATGTAAGTCATGTTGGTTGATTTCCCCTCCCCCTCCCCCTGAAAATGGTCGGTTGGCTACGGTTGTGTTGGTGGTGGGTGCCTTCATTGGTTCCACTACCACTTTACTTCACTTACGATGGGGGCTTAAGCTCCAAATCCTTTTGCCACTTCTTCCCTTAACACCCTGGCGGGGAAAAGGGAAAGAGTGGGAAAGAGAAGGATGCGGAAAGCAAAAAGAAAAAAAAAAGAAAAAAAGCTTCAAGACATTAAGTCCTTACATGGAACTAACTCTTTCACATAACTATTACCACTTCCACGCAGAAACCTTTACGACGCCTATTATTCCACCATTCACTCCATGTCTGAAAAATCCGCACAAGTTCCATTTAATTGTTACATGACTTGAACACGATTTTTTCCCGAATATACTTTTTTCTGTGTCCTTTTTTTTTTCTTTCATTTTTTTTTTTTTTGCTTTCTGCTACTGATGACTGCAATTGAGGAGGAAACTTGTCATGGGAAACTTCTTCACTCTTTAATTTTCTTCCTATTCTTATTTTCTTCCCCCCCCCCTCCCCAAAAATACGTAGATGCACAAATATTTTTTTGGAATCTACACGGACGACACAAAGGGAAAAGACAGGAACAATGACGGGGATGAAAAGTTTCCTTGGCTCTCTCACAGCTGGGGAACGTGAGATTTTGTCAGTCTGACAAAGGAATTTAATTTACGGGGGACAAAAACAACAAAATTTAACAACTTCAAACAAGGAAAACAAAAAATAGGATATATAGATGATGGGAAATGGGTATACTATATATAAGGACAATCTGGCCACATACATATTACCGTACATATGTATGTACCTTCCTTCACTTGCTGCCTATAACTACCGTACAAATAAACAAGTGTTTCCTGAAATCTGGAAACAAAAGTCAGAGATTCTGTGCATACGAGTAAGTTGCATTAACTGTAGGGGAGGTAAATGAAAAGAGCGGTGAGAGGGAAATCTAACAAGTCGTTTGTACACTCCCAGAAATTGTTTGTGACATAAAAGAGATCGTTGTTTAAAAATAGTCGGTTCTTACCGGATAAATAGGAGGAGGAGAGGTTAGAGAGAAATAGAGAGAGAGAGCAGCTTTCCTTTGTAGATGGCAATTTCAAAAGAAGAAATGATTCGCTTGTCCCAGGATTTATGGGACCGTGTGTGTGTGTGACTCACACAGAGGGAAAACGTGGATTTTAGAGCTAGTTTATAGCTGTGTAGTAACGCTAATAGGATGTTATCCTGACTGAATGCCGACAACAACATCCAGGTTTTTACTGACATATTATGTATGCACAAGACTTTTTTTTGGAGAAGGAAAAACTGACGATTCTTCTAGATTCCGCCCTTGGTCTTTGTGAGAGTGGAGCGAGACAGTAGGAAAGACTACCAAGGAAAGGGGTTTAAATAGGGAAATAGTACAGGAAAGCAAGGAGAGAAAAAGAGGCGGAAAAGTGACAAATGTATGTATATACATACATGGAGATGCAAGGCTATAAACAAGCTCTGGAGAGGGAATCATGTGAAACGCAAAAAGTACAAGAGGAGGAGGCGGACGGAAATTTGATTGCAAAGAAAGTGATCGAAGCGAGCAGTGTGAAAACAAAGGCAGCGGGAATTGGTGGGAAAAGGGGGAAAGACGGGAAGAAATAAGAAGAAAATATATAACAAAAATTCCGGAGAAATGAGTATTATATAGATGTATGGGCAAGAGATAAACAAAGCGAGTGCGAAAAATAAAGTAGAAAATATGAGCAACTGGGAGGAGCGAGAGAGACACAAAAGGGAAGGAGGGAAACGGTATCACCACGGAAATGATTTGAAGTGCTTGGGAATAAAAGGGGATAAATGGAGAGAAGCACAAAAGAACTATTGGAGGATACAATTTCAAACGGAAAAGGCTGAGGCAAAAGAATACTATAGATACATAAAGGGAAACAGAGAAGAATGGGAGAGAAAACGAAAAAGAGAGAGGAACAGAGAAAGAGAGAGTGAAAGAAAGAGAGAGACGGACAGAGAAAGAGAGAGGGAAAGAGAAAGAAAGAGAGAGATGAAAATGGAAAGAAAGAGAGAGATGAAAATGGAAAGAAAGAGAAAGAGTGAAAGAGAGAGACGTACAGAGAAAGAGAGAGAGGAAAGAAAAAGAAAGATAGAGAGAGAGAGAAATAGAAAGAGAAGAAA
>JAQGBT010005451.1:0-14297 GCA_034698585.1 Disparrhopalites patrizii
ATCTCTCTTTATGATACTTTATGATTATCCTTTTATCTCTCTTTATGATACTTTATGATTATCCTTTTATCTCTCTTCCTTTTTCCGTTTTATCTTTTCCAGGCTTTGTGTGCCCTCTTATCTCCTTTTAATTTCGCTTGTATCTCGTCCCAATTTCTTTCCCTCGTCCTCCCATTTCCGTCTCCCACTCGTTTCACTTGCTTCTGTCTCTCCCTAACATCATCAATGTCGTTTTATCTTGATCCTCTGTACGATTACAAATCTTCTACTGGTACTACTCCTTCTCCAGCCCCTTGTTATTCCTTCAATGTCATTTATCTCCTTTATCATTTAAATCTCATCTTGTTATGTCTTTTCACTCATTTATTCATCTCTTCTATAATGCATATCCTTTCGGCCATCTATGATTCCTTTGCATTATTATATTATTCTCTATCCCTTGCATCTTCATCTCCCCGTGATGTATCTCTTTCCCATTTACGTGGTTTCACCTTTCTCCTGTCAATTCCTTACTCAATCCGTCCCTCTTTTCCGTCCTTCTCCCAACCACTATTATTTTCACTTTGCCTGAGGCGGGATTTTTTTTAGTAATTTCCAGTCCATATGTCGGATATGTTCTTTACCTCTTTTTTCCCCATTTACGTCTCATATGTCTCTACTCTTGTTCTTCGCCACTCCGTCCTTGTGTGTCCTCTTTTTCATCCCAGATTCCCTTTCTTTCTCTCCGCCCCTTGGATGTAGTGAATTTTGTCGTCATTGCCACTATAGTAATCCATTCTTGGAAGCCCCCTTTTTCTCATACCCCGCATCTTTGTTGTCCTCTGCCTCTATCCCTTTTTTTTATGACCATTTCTCCATCCTCCTCTTGTTCCTTTCTCTAACCGCCTGGTCATGTATCTTCCTCTTACACGTGGCAATCTCAAATATATCAGATTTCCCCCGATTTACTGTCAGCGTATCACCGTACTGGTTTTTTTTATGCTGGGATGTAAAAAAAAATCTAAGCCTCCGTAAAGTACTTATTTATCATGATGATATCCCCTTTCATCTCCCCGAAACGTTTTAAGATTTTTCATCCCCTTTCTTCCCCCTGTCGTCCTCCGTTGTCTCCTATCCTTTTGTGAACGTGAACGGACAATGTAGTACAATCGTGCTTTGTCCTCGTACTTGTTTTTTTTTTCTGGAGTCGGAAGGAGACGGAAAAAGCTTTGATATACGAGGATAGCTCCTCTCAGAAACGCTCTAGCGTTTGTAAGTTGCCGGGTTACTCCTATAGGATTTCTCTCCGTCTCTTCCCACCACTCCTGGCAGTATCTCTTTGGCTAATACCCGATGTGTCCCCGGTCCAGAGGAATCCCTTTGCAAACAAATCAAATACCAGACACAAAGAATCCCATCTAATACTGGGGCCAAAGTAGTATTCTTATCCAGTCCTATTTATTTTCAACCACCTCTCCCTCTTCAGCTTCTCCTGTACTTTTCCCTCTTCTTCGGCAAATATTCTTTCTTCTTCTCAGTTCCACAACGATGCTCAAAGGGTGGGATTCCTTCTAATATTCGTTTGAATTTCACGAGTACGAAAGTGAGAGGAAGGCGGAGGAGGAGGGAGAAAATTGCACTGGGGGAAGAGACCACCTACAAAGGAGAGTCTCGCGGAATGTGTGGGATACAAGTAAAGTTATTACTGCCGGCGCACACACCGTCCTGTTTACGCTAGGGGAAAAGTGCAATACTGAAGGGCTATTATGGACTTGTTGGGAGGCAAGAGCGTGAAAAAAGGAGAGATGAAGATCAGAGAGAGAGAGAGACAGACACGGATCCGGATCGGCGAAGAAATCAGAAGCTTAGAGATAGAACGACAGGGTGAGAGAGCAAGAGAGAGATAAAGAGAGAGAAAAGGAGCAGCGAGCAACAGGCATAGAAAAATCGACAGAGAAACGTAGAGAAGGAACGAGAGAGTAAAACAGGGAGAAAAGAGAGGGAAAAGGGAGAGAAAGAAAGATAAACGCACAGAAAAAGAGATAGAGAAAAGCACAAAGAAAGAGAGATGAATAGAGAAACATACAAAGGAAGAGAGATAAATAGAGAAAAATACAAAGGAAGAGAGATAAATAGAGAAAAATACAAAGGAAGAGAGATAAATAGAGAAAAATACAAAGAAAGAGAGATAAATAGAGAAATAAACAAACAAAGAAAGAGAAAAGCACAAAGAGATAAGGGAGGGATGAGAGAAAAAAACAAAGAAAGAAGGAGAAAAACACAAAGAGAGAAGGGAGAGATGAGAGAAAAGCACAAAGAGAAGGGAGAGATGAGAGAAAAACACAAAGAGATAAGGGAGAGGAAAAGGCAAATCTAAAAGCGGTTGAGAAATAAAATAAAATATGAAGGGGTGAGGGAAGGACTCCCATAAATATAAAAAAGGACATGTCAGGGGACGAAGCAGGTAAAAACGAAGGCAGTCCTAGAGAGAGAAGAGGAAGATGTGAATTTAGATCAGGAGAAAGTACAGAAGGAAGAGTAAGAAAGGAGAGAGGATTGGAGAGAGAAAAAAGGAGAAAGAAAGCAATCCAAAAGAATTTATAGGAATGTATAAACTAGTGGAAATAGTACATTTTATGACACGTTGGAGGTTCTTGTTATATATATTATTTTCTGATGTAAGATGCTTCCCTAACCATCATTTGTATGTGTGTCTGTTTGTCCATGTACAGCTCCCATGCCGAAGGATCAGCAGAAGAAGAAGGTGAAAGCACGGGGAGTGTCGAACCGCAATAAAGGGCTGGAGTGGATTCGAGAGAATTACGTCGATACACGTGGAGTTGTTTATTTTGCTGATGATGATAACACTTATGATCTCAGACTTTTTGACGAAGTAAGTCACTTTCTTTTTTTTCTTCACTTCACTCTCTATTTATTCATCTCTCCAAAATCTTCACTTGCTTATCTCTCCATTTTTTTCCATATTTATCTCTCCTTTTCTTTGTCTTCCTTTATTTCTCGGCCTTTTTATTTATCTCTCCTTTTCTTTGTCTTCCTTTATTTCTCGGCCTTTTTATTTATCTCTACTTTTGTTTGTCTTTCTTTATTACTCTGCCTTTTTTCATTTACTTTCTTTCCTATTCGTTATTTCTCTGCCTTTTTAATTATCTTCTTCCCTTTTCTTTATTTCTCTGCCTTTTTTAATTATTTTCTTTCCTGTTCGTTATTTCTGTCTTTCTAATTGATTTTCTTTCCCTTTATTTATTTCTCTGCCTTTTATATTCTTTTTCTTTCTTTTTCTCTCTTTTTCTTTATTTCTATCTCTTGTTATTTATTACTCTATTTTCGTACTTATCTCTTTATCCTTTTGCGTTTCTCTCTAAATTTTGCTGTCTATCTCTCTACTTCATTATTTCTCTCGGTTTCTTGATTTCTCTTGTTTAGGCGATATCTCTCGTCCTGATTTCTCTTCATCTTTCTCATTCTTTCTCTTTCTTTTTCTTCTTATATTTTCTTTCTACCTCTTCTAATTTCTCACTTGTTTTCTCACTCATTCTTTGATTGAGTGTCTCCCTTTATCTGTTCCTTTTGAATTGCTCTTATTGGATTTTTGTTCATCTGTCTCTATGAGGTACTCCTCGTTTCTCTGTCCCATACTCTCTGCGTCATTGTCTCTTTGTATGTCTCTCGCACCCCCTCTTTTATTTTTGTCATTGATTTTTTCTCCCTTTCACTTTCCCAACGCCTTTTCTCTCCCAATTTTTTTCATATATCCAACTCTATTTTCCTTTTCTTTTCTGCTCTGCCCTTCACCCTCATCTGGGATTCCTACCAATTTCACTTCACAGGGAAAGCACTTGAAACACTTCTGTGCAAGTACGTACGTACCTATGTACGTATTTGGATAAGAAGATACAGTGGATGCAACTCTTGTGGAAAAAAAGCACTCTTCCCCGAGCTTTCCAAGTAAATACTACATACCTCAAGTCTCTAAATACCCTGTGGCATGTCTATTCCCTCTTACCAGTCTTTTACTTCCAGCTTTGCTCCCCTTACAAGGACCAACTCAAAGGATTTTGTGGTGTGCGAAAGAGCTATATTTGACCAAGAAATTTTCCATAAAGTAGGGAATTATGTACGCTATAGTACCGCCCTACAGATAGATATCAAGAAGTTCTAGTGAAGAGGAGAAATAGAAATTTATTTGAAGAAGTGAATTTTATGATCAACTTCCTCCTTTTGTCCAGTGTGATATATACAGAATAAAAGACTCTCAAACAGAAATGAAGACTGAGAGAAAATGATGGGGAAAGATTTATATGGGGCTTTCACCACACAATGGAATTCTTGACATTCCTCGAATTTTATTAGCCTAAGTATTCCAAGACCACCGTCTGAATGAATAAGAGCCCGTTTTTTTTTGCTGGGAAAGAAAGGAAGTACAAAAAAATTCCTTTTCGTGGGAGAAAACGTCTTCTTATCGTTTGAAGAAGTTGCTTTTATTCACTGATTCATTTGGTACATTTTTTAGGGCACGACCTCGTCATTTTATTGTGATTTAAATAGTCTGAAATAAATTGCTTTAATTTTTTTGAATTTATTTAAACTATATTTTTTATGTCTAAATATGTCCAACGATTTCAATTTCTTTCCAGAAAGTCCTACTCTTTGAAATTGTCTATATTCTCCTTGTTATCTTTCTTTTATGGCGGCAAACCCAACAGTAAATATTGGGCGGGAATAGACAAAAAAAACATTATTTTCCCAAATAATAATTCCTGATTTTTTTTCTCTGTTAAAAAAACTCTTTTTTCCTCCCACACAGTTTACCTAAGAAAGGTGGGGCCCTGTTCATAAATAACTGGTGAAAATGAACCCTCAGGATTTTTCCTGTACTAACACCTGAATGTAAAGGCAAAATTCCCAGCCAACATGCACAACCTACAAAAATAAGTATGAAAAAAAAGGAAAGAAAGTCCATTTTGAGGTTGTACCAACACATTTAGAATGCTGGTGTAATGATCATTCTTCTTTGTTGCTACTCCTTACTTTCTCCAGTGTGTTTGAAGAGGAAAGAGGGAAGGAGGAGAGGCGAAAAAAACGTTTAGGACCCTCGGTGTTTGATTTATAATGTCGGGCGCAATCATTGCGTGAGACTTGTGTGGATTTCTCACGGCCATGACAAGTGTACACAGAGAACACCTTCAACTAAATGAAAGGATTTTTTCCCCTTTCTCATACTCCCCCTCATTCCACGAGACAGGATACGGACGTGGAGGGATTCTCCCGAAAAAGCCTGTCCGTGTTTGGGATACAAAAAAAAATGAAGGTTGAAAGGGAAACAAAAGTAGAGGAGAGGGGAAAGGAAAATAACTGGAATGGAAAATATCTGGGATGGAAAACATCTGAATGAGAGAAAGTGGGAAAGGATGCAGAAAAAAGGGGCATAAGGAGAAAGTAAGAATATGGACGAGGGATGGAGAGAAAGCAAGGAAGGAGAAAGTTTATGGCTCTCAGCGTAAGACTTTGCATGTAGCCATATAATTTTTTACCCCTCCCCACACATAACCCATGGCTGTTTGCATCTTCCAGCTCTACTAAAAGCAGGGTTTGAGGCGGGTGGACAAACAATGGGTGTGGGTCTGTACACAAACTCTCAGACCTTCCTTTTTCCCATGTTTACTTTGCCCATAAGGGAAATTTGTGGGCATAAAGGTCCTTTCTTTTGTTTGTCAATTTTTGGTCAGAAAAATTTTTGGGATAAATTGGTCAACCCGTGTAAGTCCTTTAATTATAAATTGAAGTCAATTTTCCTGACGCGGAAAAGATTTTCTTCTCATTTTTTTGTTGTTTGGAATGTTTGAAATGATTTTTGTCTCCAATATTAATATTTTTGTATTGTCATTGGGCTATGTCATCGCGCCTATTTCTCTTTCTCTCCTTTTCCATGTCACTCTCTTCTATTTCTCGATATTTTCCCTCTAATCCTAATTTTTAATATCTCTATTTTCTTTTCTCTCGGAATTTCGCTCTCTTGCTTTCCCTTCCTCTCCCAATTTTTTTCTCTTTCAATATTTCTCCTTAATTTCTATCTTTCAAGCTCTCTTTTTCACTCTCCTAATTTCTATCTCTTTCTCTTTTTATTTCTTTCAATCTGTACTTCTCTCTCTCTTTTTCTTTCTTTCAATGTGTTTCCCTCTCTCTTTTTCTCTTTTTCCCTGCCTCTCTTTCTCTCTATTCTGTCTTTCTTTCTTTCTTTCTCTTTTTTCTTTCTATTTCGCTGTCAATTTTTCTTTCTCTTTTTTCGGTCTCTTTCCCTTTTTTTCGGTCTCTCTGTTTCTCTATTTGCTCTCTCTCTTACTCTTTTTTTCGGTCTCTTTCCCTTTTTTCGATCACTCTGTTTCTCTACTTGCTCTCTCTCTCTTACTCTTTTTTCTATCTCTTTCTCTTTCAAAGTTTTTATTTTTCTCTCTCTCTTTCGCTTTCGATTTTTCTTTCTCTTTTTCTCTATTTCTCTTATTTTCTTTCACTCTTTCTCTTATTTTCTCTCTCTTTCTCTTTTTTTTCTCTGTCTCTCTCTTTCTCTTATTTTCCTTCTCTCTTTCTCTTATTTTCCTTCTCTCTTTCTCGTATTTTCCTTCTCTCTGTCTCTTTTATTTTCTCTCTTCTTTCTCTATCAATCTCTTTTTCCCTTCTTTTCTCCCTCTCTCGTTTACTCTCGCCATCTACATATATGTAACACTTGCAGGACTTTGCCTTCCACTCACCCTAATCCTTTTGGAACGTTTTTATTTCGTTCAGACTTTCACTTATGCTTTCCTTTCTTCGCTTTCCCCTTCGTAATTTGTTAACTATTTCTAATGATCTTTGTGTGTAACCCCAGAAACTTTCTTCCGTGTCGCATTGCCATCCCTGCAGGGTAAAAGTAATTGACAGCCACCGAGTAGTACACAGTCGTAGCAATGTCTTTGTCCCAATGAAACTCCCCTCATTATCCGTCTACAAGTCTGTCTATCCTGTGACTTCGTGATTGTTGGCCAATCCCATTTGCCCGAGAAATGTGGAAAACTTTAATCCTTTTTGGACTTTCCCCAACAAAATAAATGGATACATTTTCTACTGGAGAGAATACACAAGGGGTCTATAACAAAAACTTCTCTCATAGTCGGGGCAAAATCACTTTCTAGGGTGATAATGGGTACATTATTTTCCATGATAAAAAAAAGGAATACATTTTTAATTTGGGGAGTAGCTATCACGAAGAATAATTTCCCTTAATTTTACTCAATAAACTTTGTCCGACAGTTTTCGAGGGGGTGGGGGGGAAGAACCGATAGGAGTAAAGCACAAGGGATTTCATGGATGACTAATGGCTGTACTTTCTTTTATGATCCAAGTACTGTCCGTGTGTCGTACTTGGAATGGCGGGATTTTGTACTGGAAGTTAACAAATCCCGCCATTGACTCTTGGCGGTATTGGTGGTCTGAGTCAAGTAATGAGAGAAGCCTCTGGTAATAATCAACCCCGTGGTGTCTACCACGGAGAAAGAACCGCCTGGTGGGCAAATCCTTTCCACCAACTTTGTATCTTATACACCTTATAAAATATTAGGATCCTACGTAGAAGCTGTGAGTACTAATAATTTGTGGTAGTATAGTTTTTTGGTTGCTAAAACAACAGACGGATTCGTACAGGTACAGTGAAAAATCCGTGGCGGAGGTACTTAATCATAGTAGTAGGCAATGCCAGGGGAAAACCCGGGCTTATGACGGTAGTTGTACGACCTTGAATATTCGGATATGGGGAAAAGTATCCCAATGAAACAACGTTAAGAGGTGAGCGGGGGGAGGGGGAGTGACGAGAGTGGGAACTTGCCTAATTACATTCGTGTTCAACAAGCCATTAGGATAGATATAATGGTCTTTTCATTGTTTCTCTCATTCATTTTTTCTCTTCGTCCCGGGTTTGGAACACCTTTCAAGATAAACCTGCAACAAAGTGAAAGCAAGCATGGTGAATGAGCCGAAAAAATATACAGACTAATTGCAACAGCTGCCGCTTCCCCTGCGCTCTCTCTTGTCTTCCTCTCACGCTTTTTGCTCCTTTATCTCCCATTTTCCCCCTCGCATTTACCTCTTTCAGTTGTCTCTGTCTCATTCACTATCTCGTGATTTTGAAAATTAACACACTTTCCCATTCTTTGCCTTTCTTATTCTTCTCGTCTACTCTTTGAACTCCATTATCACTCTTTTACTCCTTTTTACTCCGTTTTTCATTATCTTCCCTCTTATCTCTCTTTGTCGCTCCTTTACTTCTATTATCTCTCTCTTTATCACTTATTTCTCTTACCTTCGACTTTTCCTCACGCTTTTCTCTCTCATTTCTTTCGCTTTCTCTCTTTTCTCTCACTCTTTCTCTCATTGCTCCGTCTTTTTCCTCATATCTCTTTCTCCTCACTCTTATCTCTACCATCTCTCCCTGTCTCGCTCTTTTTCCTCTCATATCTCCATGTCTCACTCTTTTTCCTCTTTTTGATCTTGCTTTCTCATTCTGTACTCTCGCTCTTTTATCTCGCTTTCTCATTCTGTTCTCCCTCGCTCTTTTCTCTCTCTTTTCACTCCATTTTAATTTTATTTTCCACTCTCTATTCCTTCTTTCCCATTCTGCTCCCTCTGTTTCACTCCTTTCTCTCATGTTGTTGTTTCATTTTTTCGCGTTATTTTCACTCCCTCTCAATTTATTTGTTTCATTTTTTTCGCGTTATTTTCACTCTCTCTCTCTCAATATATATTTTTCATTTTTTCGCGTTATTTTCACTCTCTCTCAATTTATTTGCTCCATTTTTCTTTCTCGTTATTTTCTCTCTCTCTCTCATTCTTTCTCTCTTTTCTCTTGTTCTCATCCTGTCTCTCTCATTCTCTTTTTCCTCAATGGCACTTATTCTCTCTCCACTCTGTCTCTCACTCTTTCTTGCTCTCTCACTTTTCCCACTGTTCACAAAATTTCGATCGCCTGGTTTCAGTCTCTTGTCTCGTCTCCCGTTTTTGTAGTATCTGATTTCTCCTTCTTAGTCTCTCTTTCCTCGCTGTTTTCTCACTGTCGTTTACTTCTGCACAATTTCTCGTTTCAATTTTCACTATGCGTGGAAATACATATGTATGTGCATGTGTAATATATATGCACTCTCTCCGGATCTTTAATGAGCATCTCCTGGCCGTGTAATGAGTCTCAGTGGAGGTAAACTTGTTTTTCGGTTGGGTAGGAAATCTTGCATTCACATTGAAGGCTATGCACACCTCGACCGCCAAGGCTGCCACATAATCCTTTGTAGGAGTTTTTATGTGTTTCGTGAATACAAACAAGCTTTCATGTGTATGCACATACACATGAACTATAACTACCTATACACTTTACAACATTCTTGATTCCTCTCTCTCTCTCTCTCTTTCGCTTTCTTTCCTCCGATCAGACCACAGAAACTCCCTTGTGTCCTTCTTCTTCCCGCGCCTCATCTTCGACGTAGATACAAACTTTTTGCTTCAGGGAGAGAGAGAGAGAATGCAGAAGTTTTTTTTGATCATTCTTCAACAATTCCTCCTCCTTTTACGCACTCTAGAGATTAGAGATACTGCCCTTTTTAAGCCTTCATTTATTAAATCCTTTCCAATCAGCCGTCAACTTTTCACTTGGAGAAACATATTCACACATTCTTCCCCTCACAAGGGAGAATGGAGAGACAATGAGTATCTATAGATTTTACCAAGTTTTGGCAAAGAGAAAATTTTTGGGGTATATGGATGTCTATACATTATTTGCATGGTCGTATACAGACGAAGACTGTAGATACAAAATGGTTTAATTACCCTTTTTTTATATTGACTTATTTTAGGGCACTTTCCCATATTGCAATAAGATATCTCTTAGTTTCGTTCCATGGTTTTGAACTTATTCCAAAGAATTATGAAGATATATGTCATTAAGATCATTAGTACATGTCCAAATCCAAATTTTGTGCTTTCCCTTTTTTAAATTTTCTTTTCGAACTTAAGCCGGCTTGTATTTTTGCATGATGGGAAGAGGATCTTCAGAGGTTATATTTTAGATGGACCAAATCCATTCTTGTTAATTTGAACCTCTCTCCCTTCATCATATTTTGGGAGGGATTCTTTTGAATATGTTCCGGGAGATGCCTCACCGTCCCCATTGTCCCCGCCAAAAAAGAGTGTCCTGATGCTGGGAAAGTGTCTGGGTGTCCTCTGTCTTTCATCCGGTGTATCTCCCCCCCACGACAATATTTGGCTATGGAAATGTATAGATACATATATCTATCTGTATATGCATATATATTTTTATAAGTATATACGAGTAATTAGGTTGAGAAAAACATTCCTTCATCCTTTTGTTCCCCGATGTGGAGACCGAGTACAGATGAATGCCGTGGGGTGTGAATAGCCTAATACAGAGAAAGGAACAGGGCTTCCGTTGTACGGAGAAAGCATTATCCTCAGAGGAACACCCGGGGACGGTGTTGTTGGTGGGGACAAAAGATGACAAAAGGGTAGGAAGGGATTCTTCTGGACAAATACTAGAAGAAACAAACTAAAAAGTACTAGCATGAACAAGGGACAAAATCCACACGAATACAGATATTGTGTCTACGGAAATAGACCCTACAAAGGATTTTGAACCAGGTGAAAATCTAACTAATTGGAGAAAGCAAATGAAAATTCTCCCCCAAAAAATGTCCATACAATAGGAGCAAGCATGAAGAATGGAGGCAATTCTAGTGACTTTGAACAAAAAATATAAAATAATGTTCTATAATAACAAAATATGGAACACTATTTCTCATAATTTTTTCACAATTGCAGAGATATTCTGAGATTTCTTGCTCTAAACCTTCACTTTTATCAGAATGGGAATTTCTAGCAAATGTGATTTGTTCCCTTATTGATTGTGGGAGTTGGAACGTACAGTACATGTCCTTTTTATTTCCCTTCTATTCTTTCATCTCTAAAGGACAATTGATTTTGTGTCCCGAAGCCACAGTTTTTTCTTAGATTAGTACAAAAAAATCTTTGTTTTTCTTCGGCTTTCCATGCAAGGAATGGCACAAAAGTCCATTCAAGGGATTTGGGGGAACAATGAAGATAAAAGAGGGTTTGATTCAATTTATTTTTTCTTTCATATATTTTTTCCCCTGACTTTTCCCTCTATATCTCTCAGGTTTTTCACTGTTATTACATTTAAAAATCAAAATCGGATTGAAAATCAGATTGAAATTGGCTGTGTCCTAGTATGGAGGAAAATTCATGCAAAGTTGTAGATCTTTTGAAAAGTATTTTGCCTTTTACAGATAGTCTTTTGTCTGTACCTTAATTTATATGTTTAAACGTATACCCATTTCCATCGGTTACATTGAAACTTATGTAGCATAGAGACTCCAAGAAGCTTATATTCGTTAATTCGTAGTTTCCCCTTTCATATTTACCTTTTGGACTTTATCCAGTTTGTGTCTGATAATCTTCGTATATTTCAAAAATCTTCCCTGTATGTATAAATGTCCTTATTGCCTCTTAATCCCTGCGCAGGTGTTCTTACCGTCGGGAAATCCTTTCCTGATCCTCACATAATCACAACAAGTAAACATTTTAGACTAATTAAATATCCCTGCACGCCCCTTTTCTGTATCCACGTAATCCAAAATGGTGGATTTATGGACATTGATTACTGTCGCATTTTTTGTAGCTGTGTCCACCAACTCACAATAAGGAAAGTGTGTAAATGATTGTATGCAACAGCAGGAGTAAATCTTAGCTGGAGAGGATTTCCATTTTTACCTATGTTTGTATTATCACGCCTGCTGGTGGTGTTGAATTTGCCCTTGGCAAGCTAATACTTCCTTGGTTTCCTCTCCTCCACCTGGTATGAATTTCTCATTAGTTTTGCCATTAATTAATTCCTGGGATGGAGAATCCAAGCAGGCGTATGTAAGCACATAATTCCCCTTTGGCTCTTCTTATAAGGCTCATTCCAAGTAGAGGAATTTCAACTGAGATTTGGAGAAAGTAGCAACATATATAGTTTTTCTGACTCACTCTTCTATTCCTCCTCTCGCTTTCTCTCTCTTGCTCCCTCTGCCTTCTCTCTCTCATTCTCTCGCTTGTTCCCTCCGCTTCTCACTCCCAAATTCTCTCTATTGCTCTCTCTCCATTTCTCTCTAAGCGCTCTCCGCTTTCTCTTCTCTTGCTTCCTGCTTTCTTTCTCTCTCTAATTTTCTCTCTCGCTCCCTCGGCTCCTTCTCGCATCCCCCGCTTTTTCTCTCTAATTTTCTCTCTCGCTCCCTCGGCTCTCTCTCGCTTCCTCCGCGTTCTCTCTCAGTCTCTGCGCTCCCTCGCTTTCTCTCTCTCAATCTCTTGCTCCTCTCGCTTTCTCTCTTCCGATCTCTCTCGCTGTTCCTCCGCTTTCTATCTCTCTCTAATTCCCTTTCTTACTCCCTCCGTTGTCTCTCTCTCTCTAATTACCTCTCTTACTCCATCCACTTTCTCTCTCTGACTCTCTTTCTTGCTCTCTCCACTTTCTCTCTCTCCGCTTTCTCATTCTATAATTCTCTCTGTCACTCGTCTATCTCTCTCCCTCACTCTTCCTTCTCACTTACCTTCACTATTCTTTCTCTCTCTATTCTCTCTCACTCTTTCTTCTTTCTGCTTTCCCCTTCTGCCTTTTCTCTTTGCTTTCTCTTACAATCTCTCTTCAAATTCAATCTCTCCCTCGCTCTTCGTTTTCTCCCCGCATTCTCTGTACCTAATTCTTCTTTGTGTCTCCTTCTTGCTCATCCTTCTCTCATTCATCTCTTTCTTCCTCTCCCTGTTCCCTTTCCCCGTGTGCGTGTGTGAACACCTTTTGTGTGGTTCGTATAAGATGCTTTTGAAGGAAGAAGCTTTCCATTGTACGTCTTCAATCCCTCACAATTGGAGCATCCTGATAGTGAGAACATAAAGGCCAAAAGCCTGGAGATTTTGGAGATTACAATCGCCTCCCATTGTGAAGATGTTGAAAGCCTTCCCGTACACCTCCTTCAAAAGCTTCAAAAAGGTGGTAGCAAAAGAATAAGCAAAATCCCAGCCAGCGTTTTCGGCATTCTTACAGAATGTACGATGGTTAGAAAGACAAATCGTATCCAGTAATGAAAATGGGAATGTTGACACCCTAAAAACAGAGGATTTTCTGGGCAAAATCAACTTTAGTGGGGACGTGCTCAAATGAGGAATGTATTATTGACAATGTTTGGAGAAAATACGGAATCTAACTGGAATAATTGTTTGTTTTATATTCACAGATTAGGAGCGTGAAGCAAGTGGGGATGTGGCCCGTTGGACTGATCACAAATTTCGGAGTAAGTTCTCCGGTGGTGAAGAATGGGAAGGTCGTGGGCTTCTACGATGGTTGGGTGGCGAATCGGAAATTCCCCGTGGATATGGCCGGCTTTGCAGTGTCTGTACAAATTATTCTAGAGGTAACTTTTTATATTTATATTCCTCCTTTATTGTCATTGTCTGTAAACATGGAATTATCTCTATATTGGCCTACGTACATACACCCAAAATTAACTATCAGTGCATTCCTTCATCGCAGGTTGCCTCCAAAGACACGGGATATTTTCCCATTCGCTTTGCTTCCACCCTTGCCTTGTACAAAAGCTTCTAAATGCATGGAATTTAGCGTCTACACACTCTGGAATTTCTCCCAGCCAATGAAAACCTACTATACTACCCAGTCTTTGTAAGTATGATGTACAAGCATTTAAAAAATGCTTAATAATCTTTCTCCCTAGGAATGTTTAGAGGGCCAATTTGGTCTCAAATAAAAAAAAAAAACCGGGGGATATTAGTCCGGAAAATCTTTCCTGAAGAGACATGAACAAGACCCCATGTATTTCCCCTTGGGGAAGGCATTTCGCATAGAAGGGCAATGAGAATAATAATAAGAACGGCTCACCAAATAGCTCATCTCCTCCAGCGTCCAAAGTAATTAAAAGGTGGAGTGACGTGAAGTGACATCTCACAATGAAGGACTGAGGGGCATCCCCATTATATTTCCATACAAGCCCACCATCCAAGCCTGTTTGTCCAAGTCCATCGGAGTGAAATCAAGTCGATCACACTTCCAAACACATTCGAGTATATTAGGAGTATGTCCAAATAAAACTTGAGGGTAAAGAGAGAGAGAGAAAAAGGGAGATAGAGAAAGAGAGAGAAATAGAGAAATATAGAGAAATATAGAGAAAGAGATAGAAATAGAGAAATATAGAGAAATA
>JAQGBT010005452.1:0-14295 GCA_034698585.1 Disparrhopalites patrizii
GTTTTTGCAATTTAATGTGTTTTTGCAATTTAATGTGTTTTTGCAATTTAATGTGTTTTTGCAATTTAATGTGTTTTAGCAATTAAATGTGTTTTTGCAATTTAATGTGTTTTTGCAATTTAATGTCTTTTTGCAATTTAATGTGTTTTTGCAATTTCATGTGTTTTTGCAATTTCATGTGTTTTTGCAAGTTAATGTGTTTTTGCATTTTAATGTGTTTTAACGAAGCTGCATCCGCTGTAAACGTTTAGTAGTGTTGAAAATTTTTAAATATTATCATTTCCCATTCAGAAAACGTTCCACGGGTCTGTCAGCATACAACCGAAACGTACAGCGTGTGAATACGGGAAAATTTGCAATTGAACAAGATCAACCCGTTCTCCAGGATCCATCTCCAGCTATTGATACGCCTCCGGAAGAAAAACCCTCAGAAGACTTGCAAAATATGAGAGCGAAGCGCGGTCCAGGTCCCGCGCATGTACTAAACTTCCCAGAGGGCGAAAATTACGACAATCCTTCGGCTGGAGCGAAGGCTTCTCCAGCCGGAGGAGGATCCTGGTTACCGGACAAGCCCTTCTTGGACTTCCCCGACGCCCCTTCGGAGGGCCAGCCAGGCAGTGGCGATGATACGTTTATAGATTTACCGGGAATAATTGGATCAGATGGAGGGGGCCAAACGGGATTGGAAGATCTGGGGAAGCCCATTCTGGACTTTCCAACTGCACCTTCGGGAAATCAAGGGAGCGGTGGATCGGGATTGGAAGGTTTGGGAAAGCCCGTGTTGGATTTCGAGGATAGTGACGCGGGCATTATGATGGGGGCATATGACGCTTATTTTGCCTGTTTGCACAGCCTGCCCGCTTTCTCCCAGCAAAATCCCGAGTATCCCCTGTACAATCACGTTTGCTGGGATGATACTACTATTAAGAATAAACAGTAGAAAAGTGCATTCTTAATTCTGTAGGAACTTCATAATATACCAAACTTGATTAATGTGGTTATTGTTATAAAAATATTTATTTTATTAAATTAAACCCCAGAATTTGTATGAAGAAATAATCTCCTGAATTTTCACCTTCAATCAGCTCAAGTGGAACTTGCATTGTATTTTGTATAGTTGATCTATTTTAGTTTTATCTGTTAGCACACTTTATCTTTGGATAATGATAATTGATTATGAGCATCTGATGATGCTTGTGCCTCATTACATGTGTATAAATCTATAGCTGGATAAACTAAGTGGAAATATTTGTATATTTTTTCTTCATTCGTCGTGCTTTAAGATGGGTTGCTAATATTTTTAATTTGTATTTTATATGCAAAAACTATTGACGCTGGACATTGGACAAAGTCCTGCTGTGAATTTATTGATTAAGCAAATATCCACTGCTGGTCAATATTATTAGCATCCTACCCAGCGCAATGTCACCTGACTTTGACCGAACCGATGAAGTTGACCCGAAGATGGGGACAGTTCGTAAGGAGAGTGCTGGGAGTGGCCCAAAAAACAATATTTTTCCCATTGCTACTTCGGTTCTTAGAACAAATCCACAACTTCGACTTGCATTGCTTTCTGCCAGTTCACCTTGGGTAAGAAAAACTATGTACAAAACATTCGTATTTAAACCGGGGCTGGCAATTTGAAAAATAAAAATTCTAATTCCGATTTAAATTCTAGCATAGTTGTTTTTCGGATTCCGATTCAAATTCTAATTAATTCGTATCTGAGATAAAAATTAAATTTAAATTAATCCGTATTCATAAAAAAAATTAAGAATTCCGATTCTGATACCGATTCCTGGGTAAAAATTTTACAATACAAGCAAAATATGTATTTACACACGGAAAATTATTCTCGTAATAATTTTCCCTGGATTCTATTTTCTAAATCACTCAAAGCTTATCAGGGGCCACATTTTCGCTTCACGGTTTTGTAAGTACATATAGGTATGTTAATCAGTTAAACCACCAAATATGTGTACGTATAGGTAATATGAACTATTCGACCGCTCAAACTGTCTTGAGACTTTCAAGGATTTGTAGGGCAGTATACATATGAATATATCTGTAGATAAATATCTACATTACTAAGTAAATCCTATAATTATTGGATTTAGTAATGCATGAATGCTCGCTGTGACTATGTATGCATAATTGGTTGTATTTGCAGTTAATTTATATAGAATTAAATGACAACGTGCTTAAAGGCGCAATCATTCTTTGTCAAAATAAATTTGTACATTGTACTACCAAAAATAGTTTACAAACGTGAGAAAAACATCATTCTGTGAAGAAATTTCCCCCGAAATCCTTGAAACGATCGTATCATAAAATTAAAAAAAAATCGGAATCGGAATTTTTATTCATTGAATTCCAATTAGGTTGTCACACTGGTTTCAATTCCGATTCCAATTCTAATTCTTTCATGCACAAATAATCGATTCCAATTCCGATTCTAATTATCAGGAAATTCATATAAATTCCGATTAAAAATTCCAATTCCGATTGCCAGCCTTGATTTAAATACGTATACGTAATTATACGCATATAAAATTCAGTAATATTCCTTGGCATCGAAAGATTCTGCAGCTTCAAGTGCAAATTTAATAACGGGAACTTATAACAGTAAAAAATGCATATGCAATTGATAGCACCCACTTAAATTAATGAAGTAAATAATATATAAATATACAAGGGATATACATACATACGTCCAAAACGGTTTGCGCTTAAAAACGGTTTACTTCTTCGAAATGTGTTTTTTCAGTATTAAATTTAGAAATTATTAATTAATACATAATTCAATTTTTATGACCATTTCCATCACCCTTCGACCTCACGAAATAGACTGTGACGCTTCTCGGTAGTAGTTAGTAGTTCTATTTTACGAAATTAAAAATCATTTTCTAAAATTTGCACTTGAACCGCTTTTGCACTATAAATACTCTTTATTCTCATTTATATTCAACAAATTTTAATTTCGAGGGTAAAGTGCAAAATATGATTGTCTCCGTGGGATCCTAATACGCAAATTGATCATCTAAAATTTCTACGAAATGCATAAAATGCTTAAATCCATGAATCGAAAATTTACCGATTTTTGGTTTAGCGCTTTGTTACAGTAAATACCCAAATATAAATCCGTTATTTAGTTAGTGTTGTTATTAGTGTTATTAATTATTTGCCTGAGAGCAACAGTTTTATTTAATGTTTTCTTTTCCCTAATAAAATTAGAAATGCGCATCACTGCAAGAAAAATTCTGAATTCTTACGTAAATGGTTGTTTCAAGGTGTTTTAACTTCTTTCTTTTTGTACTGAAATACGTGCGTAAAATGTAGTTTTAATTTTGGACTAAATCTAAATCGTGAGCAGAAAAACAGATGTGCAGTGAGCTAATAGAGTGCTTATATGAATATCTGTCAGTCGTAGAATGTGGATTTGATCTTTTTGTGCATCCGAGAGGAATATAAAAAATTAATTTGTGTATAAAGGCCACGTAGAATCATATTTTTGTACTTCGCCCTGGATAAAGTGTGCGGATGTCATCACAGGCAGCACAAGTGACTTCCACATTAGGCTCCATGAAAGCGACGGTTGACGCCGGCGCAGTGAGCGCCAGCAGCTATCTTCTTGGCGGAGCCAACAAGGTTTTGCAGAATCCAGATGTGCAAAATCTCCTGGAAGCGACTGCCAATCATGGAAAAAATGTGGGTGAAGCAGCGGGCGGCATCGTGGCTTCCGCTATTCTCCCTGGGATTGTTCCTTTTGAAAGCAGACGTGCCGTAGGGATTTGGACCGGAGCCAAGCTGGGCGGAGCAGCTAGTGGCCTCGCCGACATGCTTTTAGAAGCTAAGCAAACCCTCTCCGAAGGTAAAGAGAAGAGTGACGAGAGCGACGAGAAGCCATTGACAAATACAGATGTCAACTTGGACGGAAATCATTCTTTATTGGAGTTGCCAGTAACTTCCGATGCTGACTCAATTGGTAACCAAGCGGGAAATTTGTTTGCTCGTTCCAAGCTTTGAATGCAAATCTACAACAGAATGAACTGCAATAACGGTTAACTATTTGTTTTAATTGTTACGATTGGTACTTGTTTAAATGCTTACCTTGAGGCACCAAATGATGCCGCAACGTCGTGGTTTAAGATGTAGTGGAGTCTCTCTATAACAACACTGAAGGGAATGGCGAAAAATATTGTTACATACAGGGAAAAGTTGTCATATAGAACATCAAATATGTAGCTTATGTGTACCAAAGAGGGAAAAAATAATATTGCTATAGAGAAATGTTGTTATGAAGAGACTCCACTGTAGTTATTACGTATATCAGATGTGAAAAAGTAATTTGATATTCTCCACACGTCCTTTATGCTCAAAGTGATCATCCCCACAAATTCAAAAATCTGCAAATTCTTGATTTAACGCTGTGCTTGGGCAGTAAATACTTTTCATTATGTAAGGAAGATGCGATTCAAGTGTTAAAAACGTCTTTTTTAGGGTGATTTTCCAAGGTAAAAAATTCGTTTGAAACTCGCTGGACGCACACACGTCTGTTTTCATTTTTGAATTTGGCCTGGCCAGAATAACCCCAACAGCCATAACGGGCTTTGATTTGGATTTGACTTACGAAAATGCCAGCATTTTATTGGTTTTATCAACATTTCAAATTAAATGATTGCCCCAGCTCTCTGAATTGTTGCCAAAAATTAACTAAAATATTTTCTAGAAAATATTTTAGTTACTTATAAGTAAACTTACTTATAAGTAAACTGCCACAAGCTTTGCAATGAATTATAGCACGATCACAGGTCAGATTTATGTCTTGTGTGATTTTGTTTTCTCAACGTTGATGGAGAAAATATAAATGCGAAGAACTGTAATGACTTTTCGCCAATCTGGCAATTATGTACCTCTTTTGACAAAAAAAGCACTCTCATTATTAATCTTGACCGATTAAGAATTTCGTACTACTCCTTTATTTTTTGTTCCTATCCCGAAGGCACAATGTGACTTTCATACATCCGTACAATATATTTATTCCGCATTTATTTCCATCCCTCATACACTGACCCAATAGAGCCCAACGGGATTAAGTCACGAAAGGACGCAAGAACAAATGGAAATACAGAAAAAAGCTATTGTACTCACTTTTTTTTTTTTTTGAGGAAAGAGAAAAGTTATAATTTGCCTTATGAACATTTGCACGCAATGCCTAATAATTTTGTGACCTGCTCCAACGTCTCCCGAGCGATGGCTGGAACTCCCCGCAAGAGATTGGCGGGAGAGCACGAGATCTTCTCATTTACTTAGAAAGGGAGAATAGAAAATAATAATAATGAATGTTCCACCTAAGAATTAGCACTTTTTTCTCCTTTTCTCTCTCTCCCCTGATAGATTAAGGTACATTCTGGAAATCACCGTAGATTAATAATCTCCGAAATAACAACCACGTGCGCTTTTTGTACGAGACCTTGACTTTTACATGACTTTGTCCATGTATGAAGTGGGGAATAATGGCCATAAAATTGCTGGAAAAAAGGCATAATTGTTGGTTTTTGTTCTGAAGAAAAAAAAAATAAGGCTACACTTTAATGTGCTGGGCACTCCCCTCCTCCGCCCGGGCTTTCTTCTTTTGCTTGATAATACTGGGAGTGATCCCCTTGGAGGACATAAAGCTCCGGACTTGAGTGGGGATTTCAAACAAAATCTCCTTGGCTAACTTGGTCTGGGATAGATCCACTTTATTCAGGGGCTCAGGAGTATCCTCCCGATCCGGTTTTGGAGTACGCGGAGGTCCACCGGCGGCAGCGGGATCTCCTTCTGGAGGGACATCTGGTTGGATATTAATTTTCAGGTCATCCGCCGTCGCTTCCCCGGTACATCCCATCCAGGCCCGGGCACTTCGGTAGGCCACAAATTGGACGATGTCCCGAGGGGCAATTTTCTTTTGGAATTGAATCGGGACGGCGTCCCCGTCCAGCTCCTCCATGGCGTCAAAGTCCGCCTCACCCAATCCGATGATGATGACGGACATGGGGAAGGCACAGGCATCGATGATGGCCTTCTTCGTCTTGAGCATGTCCGAGATGACTCCGTCAGTTAGGATGGTGAGGATGTAGTAATTCTCTCCGTTCTTGTTCTTGCTGGCGTAGTGAGCCACCGTCCGAATTACGGACTCGAAATTGGTTGGGGCATACAATTGGATGCGCGTGAGGCAATTCCTGAAATAAGGTAGTTAACAGAATTTGCATAAATTGTGTCTCAAGCATAAAGTTTAAAAGCATTCACTATATAGAAATATTCTTTCATTCATTCTTACAAAAACATTATTTCTAAAATATTCAGCCATATCTTTGTGGGAAAAGTGTGTGGTTAACAATTGCTTGAACTTTTTTCACACAATTTGTTTCGAACCAGCATTTGTAAAAGTATTTTGAAACAAAAAAATATTTTGAAACAAAGTACAAATTCTGCCGTCGAAAAAATTCGACTAAATTTTTCTACAAAAGCTTTTACTGCAATCCCTTTACAGCAAATTTTTTTTACTATGTCATTGTAGACACACTTTGCAACATGATCAGTGCTAACTTTCGCCACAATTATGCTTGTGAATAGACTAGTATATTACAATGGCATTACTGAAAAATTCTACTGCAAGCTGCAAGCACTTAATTCACAAATTCATCTACAATGACTTTACTAGCAAATTTTGCTACAACGTTGTTTTTACCAGATTTTGCTGCATTGGCAATTTAGATTCCCAACAAAGCCATAAATAGAAACAAATTTTCACACCGTCATTATAGGTAAGTTCTGTGGACAATTTCTTCCCAAAAACATGTGAGGATTTGCTTTCAATTACGAAAACCATAATTATATCTATATTAATAATTACTTTCCAATTGTAACTATAGCCGTTTTTTAAGTGAAACAAATACATCTCAATGATATTTAAGAACATACTTTCCTGTCATACTCTTTATGAGGATTTTGTTTTTAAATTTGTACATGAACTGGCCCAGGGACTGTTTTTAACTGCTCCTATACAAAACTCCCTGAAAATAATTTATCAGTAAAATTTGGTGGGCAACGAGAATCAAACATTGCCGTAGAAAATTCGTGTTTCTAGTAACTTCCCTACAAATTTGTCTCATAATTCTCCTGAAAATGTGAGGTTTAGCCCTTCCCTGGAAATTGGGCTCAACATTTTCCAAGACATTAGTCTTTGTAGCAATTTCTCCGTTTTCAGGACCGACATTAGCATTTTCTCAGACCTTTTTTTTTTAAGTTTTCCCTTCACCAACCGGAGTCGCGCATACAAATTTTAAACCCTGCTGGCAACTATTGTTAAAGTCTGGTTTTTATGGCAAGCGTGAATTAATGAAAGATAATTAACAATTATGCTTATAGCACCTTGATATAATTGACACAAGGTTCTCTATCCCTTTTGTACTTTCACCAAGAAGCCTGTATATTGCTGTTCAAGCGACGTGTAAATATGATTGTAAAAATTGATTCTCACTATAATTATACTGTTATACTACTACATATAAACAAATTTCGTACCTATATGCCTCCAAAACCCCCTGGATGCTCCCACAATCCGGATTTTTTTCCAACGTGATATTGAAGCAGTAGGATGGCTCTCCATGTGGGGGAAGTCGGGCACCAAAGCCATAGACCGGAAAGGCCTTGGACTTGTCATACTCAGACAGGATCGTCCCCACCGCATGAATGGCTTGCTCATATGGATTTGGCCCACTTTGTGCGTTCCCCAAATAATGCAAGGAGCGGCCGTCTTCGGGGTCGCCGTTTGAACCTGTCCAAAACAAAAAAAAATACAATTTATTCCAAACCTTTTGTATTTTCTCTTTCCTATATAGGTAATCGTATTTCCCAGCAAGAATCCAAAACCTTTCAGAATTTGTGGGAATAAATAAAAATAATAATTTGTCTTCCAACGCAACTTACAAGTGAAGTCAATGGCAAAGACGCAATGGATATCCATTCCGGCCTTGACATAATCTAAGAAGGTGCTGAGTGGCGTGAGGCTGCATTGCATCACTCGTATACCCGATTTTGTAGTCTGGAAGTGCCATATGAAATATTGGTCATTATATTACAGTCAATTCTCCCTATAACGGACCTCCTTATAACGGTTTTTGCCCTAGAACGGTGTTCACAAACCGGCTCGAGACCATTTCAATGCTAAAATCTTCATCTATATAACGGCTATTTTATAACGGTTTTACCGGGGAAGCTCTGAATCCCCGCCATAAAGTCCTATTTGCTATACCGGTTTTTCGGTAATTTCGAATCCTCCGCCATTACACCCTTTTTTAAACGGGTTTCCTTATACCAGTTATTCGTTATAACGGTGTTTTTTGCTGCTTTTTGCTAAACCGTTATAGAGAGAATTGACTGTACTAGTCATTTATAGCCATAATTAATTTTATTTATTAATAAATACTATTTCTGCTATATCCTACAAGGTTGAACGAATTTCAAAATTTTCCGAGGCGCTAAAAAAAATTATGCGGACCTTCCCATCCGGCGCCATGATCTGGAGCTTCTCCTGCAGCTTACTAATATTCAAAAGCTTGCTCAGAGTCGTGAGAACCCAACCAACGGCAAAGCTCTCTCCATGGATATTCCTCTGGAAAATCTCGATCTTGAGTGTCCGGTCATGATCCCCATTGCAAAGTCCCCGACTCGTCATCTTCAATGGGGGATAGCTTGGACTCGTGCCCCGGGCATAAGTGCTCCGATATACGACAATGTACTTGTCCGCATCATTGAGCTTGGACACGGAATAGTAGGTCTTGGGCGGGAGGCAGAATTGCCAGGATCCCACGGAACTCCCCACAAATTTGATGACGACCTCGTCCTTCTCCGATTCCAATTCCTCCGCCGTGAGGGTGATCGTCTCCTTGGGCTTATTTGACTGCTGCATGTGCAAGCTGGGAGTAACCCCTTGGAGGACGAGGGTGAGCCCCTTTTCCCCGGCCGTGACGATCGCAGCAATTGTCGTCTCCACATGGCCCAAATTGTCCTGATCTGAGAGTTCGTCCGAATCCGAGTCCACGTCCCAGACCTCGAAGCGGAGTTGTTGTACTTGTTCGAATGTGTACTCTATGGTCACCTTCATTTGGGCAAAATTAAATAGAAAGACATCATTTTAATAGCTCTTTCCGTGGCAAAATTTTCTTCATACATTTTTACAGACCCCACAACGAATCACCAACTTTCAAACAAAAATCAATGAAATCTTATTCAAATATATTAGTATATATATATATATACTAATATATTAGTAAATATATACAATGGAGTCTCTCTGTAACAAGTCTCTTTATAACAACATTTCTCTGTAACAACATTATTTTTCAAGCTCACATTCACAAATAATGTGCATATTTAATGTTTTATATAACGAAATTTCCCTATATGACAATAATTTTCGCCCTTCCCTTCAGAGTTGTTATGTAGACTCCACTGTAGTTATATAGAGTGGAATCTCTCCATAACAAGTCTCTTTATAAGAACATTATTTTTTCCGCCCTTCGTACACGGCAAGTACATATTTGTGGTTCTATAGATGACAACATTGCCCAGTAACAATATTCTTGTCTTTCCCTTCAGTGTTGTTACTGAGTGTCTCGACTGTAATGGGCGATTTTATTAATTCTGTATCATTTTGCCCCAAAATGGTACCAGCATAACATAATGTCTATTTATAACGTACATAGGTACTTCCTTTACTCTTCTTTGAATGCTGTTGTAACGAGAGTTTTTAGGTATTTAAACTTTCAAATAAGAGAATAAATTAGCCGTTGAAAATCTGAATATACATCCTGATGCAGCTCTTCATCAGAGGCTCCTTGCTTGTATATTCAGAATGATAAAAAATACCATCTTTCCGGGCAATGTTGAACAAAAAAACTGATTTAGCTGAAGGATTATACAGAGGAGTCTCTCCCTTACAACCCTCTCTATGTATATAGCAATATTTTCCGTATACAGAACAAGATTTGCCTTCCTTCCGCAGCATTTATACATTTTGAAATTGTTCTATACATTATAACAATATTTCTATAACAACATTACTGTGTAACAGTATATTTTTCATTTCCCCCCTCCCGTCGCAATAGAATACACGTGTTAGAAGTCCCCTATAACAACATTCATTTTTCGAGCGGGCAAAATGGTGAAACGTAACACCGCACTGGAGCCAAATCACCAAGTTTCAAATACAATTACCTATGTAATACCCATTAAAACACATGCAAATGCTTATTTAAAATGTGATTTCTGCACTTTAGTTGCATTTTGCCCCAAAATTATTCATGTTCTGTGTAACAACATTTCTCTATAACAACACTATTCGTCCTTCCTTTGAATGTTGTTGTATAAAGAGACTCCGCTGTACAGATATATTTTGGAGGTGGTTTACCTTGGCAGCAAAATCCGGATCCAAGTCGTTCTCGATGGTCTCTGTCCGCATATAAGGAACCCATTTCTTGGAGCCGGGTGGCCGGTAGAAGACGGCACACATGGGATCGGATTTGGAAAATACATCCTTGTTTGTTAAATTCCTGTAAATACCCAAATAAAATACGATTCGTATATTGTGGCGCGATAGAATCGTCATAACTTTCTGAATTATTGCTCGATCTTCATGAAATTTTTTTAATAATAAAAATCCAATATAAATTCCGACTCAGAAAACACGCTTGTCCGATTTTGAACCGTTGTGGTAACATCAAATATTTTTCCTTTAAATCTGTAGTAAAAAATCAACTTGGCAAAAAATTCGGATTTTTTAACTTTTGTTTGAAAATAACCTCCACAATTAGACATATCTTGGTCGAATTTGAATGAAAAAAGCTTCCTTAGATCCGAAATAAAATTCTACACGCTATCGGTAAATATCGCTACTGTCCTTCAGCATTGTCGTATTGAGCCTATAGGCTCAAGAGCGGGCGTATAAATGTTTCTTGGTACCCAATACAATATGTAATTTATAAATAAATAAAAAAGTGCTGGCATAAAGAGAATCTATACGACAATGTACATTTGTACATAAATGGCCATAAGACCGTGTTGACGAATTTTTTTGATGGGCCTTCACCGTCTCACAATGCCCCACTAGCAATTCTGGCATCTTTTATTCTATTGTAGGTACCTACATATACCTATGTATGCAGTTTCAGTTAACCCAGTAAGGTATAAAAAATATTAAATGCGTTCCGCTATTTCTAAAAATCGCCATAGTGGGAAAAATGCGATGATGCTATTAAAAAACTATGGAATTATAATGACGGTAGAAATGTCTATCATAAATATTATACATTCGATATTTAAATACAAAAATTATAATTCCAAACGGCTTCAAGTTTCAATTTTTCAGAATAAATTTTTCCAAAAACACAGAATATGTACATTTTGATTTAATTATATTAAACATTTCACAAAAATTCCTTCATTAGAATACTCGATGAACGGAATACGCACTTTTCCATCTCCCGTGAAAACCTTTCCTAGTGGATTTAAACCATTTTGGAACCGTACCGATCATAAGTACAACGTGCAAAGTAAGCCAGAAACTTTATGTATTATACTTTATAAGCAGCATTTGATTCCTGGTGTAAAACGTTTTGAGCAATAAATTCACAACATTCTTAATGGCACCAGTATGCATTTGCAAGAAATTTAATTTGGTAAATAAACGTCTGTCAAAATAAAGAATAAAAATTTGTCAACCAGAAAACACGTCCTTTTTAATCAGATGACGCGCATTCAAATTTGTCAATTAAATGTAGAATAGTAGAAATTTGTTAGCCAAACAAAGCAAATGTTTGAAACCCTGAACATTTGTGAATCAAATGGGAATCAAAGTCATTTGTATCATATGACAAATGGAAATGTGTAAATCTAATGGGGATTGAACATTTGTCAAATTAAATTAAATGTGCCGCAATTAAATCAAGAATAAAAATTTATCGCTCAAGGCAAAAATTATTACAACTCTAAAACTCTACAACTAAAAATAATTACAACGGGTATAACTTGCAGATTTGAAAATTAAAAAAAATGGGAGCAACACTCACCTGCAGGAAATACTAATCTCAACGGTAGAAGTTGTACATCCGGCAGTTCCCGGCTTGAATGCTTTTTTTCTGAAACACAAATAAAAACGTCTAGACACAAACAGGCGAAAAAACCTTCAAGATTTAAAAATAACTGGCAAACCAAATTTTTCAAACCAAATTTCCCAAACCAAAATTTCACATTTTGATAAAACTGAGAAGAATAAAATACGGAGATAGATTAAGCAGAAATTTCCGCCCAAAAAAGTCCCACTTACGAGTCACTAGCCCCTACTTTGTTTAACGAAAATATTGAAAGCCCCTGACTCATCACCCTTGAAAGCATGGCACGGGGTGCTGTTACATGATTTTATTAACCCCCAAAGTAGGTCCCTACTTTGGGGCTAGACGAGCTTTGCAGGAAAGAATGGATTTTTATTTTTATGCACTGTGAACAATCCATGTATGTGACTTGCTTGAGCTTAGCACTTGAAATGAAGGATTGTGGGAATAATGAGGCCTGTTTAAACATTTTCTTTACCTCCTCCTTCTCCTCTCCAGCACCTCTTTCAACCGCCACCTCCACCTCCTTCTCCCTCCTTGTTGTTTCTCCCATTTTTCCCCCCTTTTTCCCATTATTATTGTTTCCTTTTCTGATAAAGTTCCTACACAAAAGGCCCGCATTGTGTGTTGCTCACACGCTCATACAATGTATGGCATGTCATGCAACTCCGCATGGGTCCTTGTCACTCACAGTTTGAGGAAAATCCATCAAAATCCCCACAAAATTTCTAGTAGAACGTACATACCGGAGCTTATAGCGTACACGTATAAAGTGAAAGGGGAGACGGACGGTACATGAGAGAAAGTTATCAAAGCGAGAAACCGACCATCGTGGCGCCTGTCTCAAATGAGAGGCAGTGGAGCACCAAAATGAGAGGGAAAGCCCGTGAATGGGAGCAAAATGGAAAAACGAGAGAAACCAGAACTTAAAATATAGGAAAGGGAATGTCTGGAAAAGTTACAATTTCAAGTCTGTACAAATTATGGATGTTTGTAATTTGTAATTGCTCAAGCAAAATAAAACAAATCAGATATACCTGGAAATCAAATCAGAAAGAAGGATACATTTTTATAGGAATGATAAAAAGGCAAAAATGGAAGAAAAAATAGGGAAGAAGAGAGAGAAACTCTGAGAGAAAGAGGACGTGCATGGTGCACGACAGGAAACAAAAAGTATAAGGAGACAGCGGTTAGAAAAACAGCAAAAAAATGGAAGATGAAAGCTCAAATAAGTGGGAAAATACAGATCGACATCAAAAAATAAAAAAAAAAGGGAAGATGCCGGAAGGAAAAAACTAGAAAGTGGACAGATCAGAAGAAGGAAAGGCTAAAGACAGTAAAGAAAGAGGGAAATAGGAGGAAAAGTTTCTAGATGAGAAAAACAAAGATAATTATTACAAAGTCAAGAGAAAGAACGGCAGCAGAACGAGGACAGAATAGAAATAAAAGAAAGTAAATAAAAACAAAAGCTTGCGAAAACATGAGAAAAGAAGCATGATTAGGCGAAAAAGAGAACCAAGAAAATCAGGACCAGAGAAGGAGAGAAAGAGAAATCAAAGATAGAAAATCAAAGAAAGAAAAAAACCGAACGAAATAGAGAAACAGAGAGCGAGAGAGAAAGGCCCAGAGAAAGAGAGAACCAGAGAGAGAGAAAGGCCCAGAGAAAGATAAAACCAGAGAGACAGAAAGGCCCAGAGAAAGAGAGAACCAGAGAGAGAGAAAGGCCCAGAGAAAGAGAGAACCAGAGAGAGAGAGAGAAAGGCCCAGAGAGAGAGAAACAGAGAGAGGAAAAATCTAGAGAAAGGCCCAGAGAGAGGAAAAGTCTAGAGAAACCAAATTAAATAAAGAATTCAAAATAAAGAGAGAAGCAGAGAGAAGGAAAGGCCTAAAGAAAGAAACAGAGAAAGAGAGGCCTATATAGAGAAAGAGAAACAGAGAGAAATAAAGGTCTACAGAAAGAGAGAAACAGTGAGAAAGAAAAAAAGAGAAACCGAGAGAAAGAAAAAAAGAGAAACCGAGAGAAAGAAAAAAAGAGAAACCGAGAGAAAGAAAAAAAGAGAAAACGAGAGAAAGAAAAAAAGAGAAACCGAGAGAAAGAAAAAAAGAGAAACCGAGAGAAAGAAAAAAAGAGAAACCGAGA
>JAQGBT010005453.1:0-14293 GCA_034698585.1 Disparrhopalites patrizii
ATCAAAACCCCAATCATTGGTCGGCACGTGCAATGCGGGAACGGGGCGACGGATTTGAATCTGTCGCCTCAATATGTATAGACTATACATTTCTCTTACTATAACAGCATTTTTTTTCATAACAGCATTCAGCCACCATCAAGGACCCCTTTAAACATTAGCTTTTTTCTCTATGAAAGCACTTTTCAATAACACTTTATTCCTTTTTTAACGAAACAATGCTTTTAGAAAAATTAAGTGAATATTGATATATTTTATTAAGCTATGAAGCTATTACCTGGAATTGGTCTTGATTAATTAATAATACAGTGGACTCTCGCTATAACAACCCTGGAGGGAAGGGCAAAAATCGTTCTTATATAGAAAAATTGTTATATGGAGCATTTACGTAGGTACACTACATGTACGAAGGGCTGAAAAATAAAGTTGTTATAGAGAATATAGAAAAAGTTGTTATAAGGAGAGTTGGTACAGAGTCCACTGTCTTATTTTTTTAACCAATTTTCTATAACAGCATCTCGCTATAACAGCACAATTTGCGGATAGGGTGCCGTTGTAGTGAGAGTCGACTGTAGGAGGCGCTGGACAGGGACACTAAAAAAAAGTCTGCAGTTGACACTAAAGTCCCGCTGATCAATTCAAAAATTATCTGCTCTCACACATGCTCTGGCGACCAGCCAATTGTGGATGATTGTATGTATACGTTGGAAGATTGCATGAGAATTAGGAGGTGAAGTCCCTGTATTTACCATGTACGCTGTAGAGAACAGAGGAAATAGATGCCACTTTTTCCCATTCGATTCACTATAGGCACCTGCCACCTGCTTTTTCCTCTTTAACTGCTTAACCCTTCCCTTCCTTCTTCTGGCCAGTGCTTCACTCTTCCTTTGGCTTTGTGTTCTTCCTCTATTGCTGCGCCCAGTCCCTGCATTGTATAGCATAGTGCATAGGCGGACTCAAGCTGGCTAATGTAAAATGTGGGCTGTGAGGGTTGAGGGTGAAAAATGAGATTTTAAAAAGAAAAGGAAAACCCCATATAATATTGCATTTGATATTGGACGGAACGCGCCAAACCGTCGTAGCCGCCACACCTTTGACATTCGCTCAGCTTTTAAGCTTCTCCCTTCTTCTCTGATGTCCGTCTAGATCTGGATTTTTGCAATTCTGACAGCTCCATCAACATTCTCCAGTGATTACTCACCAAAACATCCCGGCCCATCTTCCAGCAACTGACAATTCAAATTCAGCATCAAGTCACTGCGCGGATCTGGAGGCAATCCTGGAATTTGCACGGACGTAAGTTTTTACCAACCAACAAATTTTTACCCAATACATTTCATTTTCTTCGCGTTTAGCCTTCATGGATACTGCTTATGTTTCATTTCCCGGTGTCAATGTGTCCAACGTAAGTGTCAAAATTTGCTGAACGCTGTGGCACTTACGTCAAATGACATTGGGTACTGATTAATATCATTTTCATATGCGTTTGCTTTTGTAAATTTTCAGCTAGCTCTGACAGGACGTTGACATTGGAGAATTTGGGCACACCAACGAGTAGATCAGAATTCTGCACAATGCAGTAGCGGACTTTTCGAATTCGACCTTTGTGTACTTTATTTCAGAGATGCGTTGATCGCTTTTGTTGGCGACTTTCAGCTCCGGATATTTCCGAGTCGTTTAAGATTTAACTGCATGTACAAGCCAAATTTGCTGTCAAAATGTTCCCAGTACAATTCCTGCGCACAGCCATTGCGTCCGTTTTAACCTACATATTTTTTACGAATCTGGTGTACGCACAATTTGGATGGCAGACCCGGGATAGTTTCGATGAGATCAAACGCCGCTACGATGCGATTACCCCGGCCAACTGCGAAATTAAACAGCGGGCGGAATTATACCTGCCGGAGGATACCATCACACATAAGCCCGATATCAAAGACATTAACATCAACCCGGTGTTCCCAAATCGAACGGCCTTACTACATGTTCACAATATGGCTCTGAACCGAGCTTTCTTTTGGTCTTATATTCTACAATCACGGTTTATCAGACCAGCCATCAATGACACTTACGACCCGGGGATGATGTATTATTTTTTATCCACTGTGGCTGATGTTGCTTCCAGTCGGTGGGTGAATGCCAGTGCAATTTATTTCAGTCCGAACTCTTCTTTCAGTCCGTCATACCGGGGCTTTTTCAACAAGACATTCCCACTTTTCGCACCCCGAACATTCCGGTGAGTTCAAAATGAAAACTTTTATATTCAGCAGAGTGTGTCTGTATTTGTGTGTAGGCATATATATTTGATATTCAGTGAAGATTTGTAAGGTAGAAGTATAACATTTATGCTGACTTGGTTACGCTCTTGGATTATACAGGGCGGACGACTTTAATGATCCAATTCATTTGGAAAGAATCTCTACTCTCAATACATTCCTTGTCCGTGATTTGGGTTCCATCAATTCCAAGTCTGAGACTCAAAATTATACATCCGAATATTACCGAATAAACGAATATTTCACGGCCTGGTTACCGGACAAAGTGAATCAGAGGCACGACACCAAAACAACATATCAGGTGGAAATCCGGTACTCCAACAACACCAATGAGACCTACACTTTTCATGGTCCTCCGGGGGCTGATGAAGATCCTGGGCCCGTGGCTTGGACAAGGCCCTACTTTGATTGTCAAAGAAGTAACAAATGGACTGTGAGTGCGACGGTGCCTATTGCAGATATATTTCCTAGGCACACCGGGTTTCGACATGTCGAGTATCCCACCTACACGGCTGTTAGTGTTGTTGAGATGGATTTTGAAAGAATAGACATTAATCAGTGTCCTTTGGGAAATGGAAATCTTGGACCTAATCAATATGCTGGGACGGCCAGGTGTAAAGAGCAAACGACTGAATGTGAACCTTTGGATGGTTACGGGTTTCGACGGGGCGGCTATCAGTGCCGTTGTAGACCGGGATTCAGACTTCCGCATGTTGATCGGAGACCTTATTTAGGAGAGATCATTGAGAGGAGTCAAGAGAGGACGTATCGGCAGTATTTTGATTGCAGTAAAATCGGATGTAAGTTATACATATATATAAATTGTGATAAATATGCTCATTCTGCATGTTTTTCAGGTCATACTGTATCCTTTGCACTGTAGTATGTGGTACAATCAGTAATTATAATTACAATGAGGGTAGGCTGCTTAAATATTCCGCACAAATAAATGAGCCAAATCTTCATGTCAGTTGTCATTTTATAATTTCGAATTCTTCTTCTACCCAACAAATTTGGTAGCCAACGAAGGACTTTTTTAAGTGTTTCGAAGTGTTTTGCAGTGCTTTGAAATGCTTTGAAGTGTTTTGAAATGTTTGAACCAAAATTCATTTTTTCGTAGGGATCCAGAAAATGCCTGTTCAGTGGGAAAAAGCGCCTCCTGACGTTCGTGAAAAGTTCCTGGAGCTTCACCCCGAATACCGTAATTTTACAGACAGAACATTTGATCATACTGTTGCACAAGAAAAGAAGACTAACGCTGATGCTTTGATTAAGTTCATTAATAGTATCAATAATTCAACGTGTCGACGGTAAGTAAACTTAAGAATAAGGCTTTAGAAACTATAAAAATTGGACCTTCTAATAATTTAGCATTGTTTGGCAGGCTGAAAAAGCATGAGCTAACCCTGAACGGTGACATTGGGTTCGGTGCTCAACAGCAATTTGATAATGAAGCCTCACAGGCCGTCCGCCTTGCGAATTTTATATCTTCCTATTTGCAAATTGTGGACCCTAACGAAGTCTTCCCAGGGAAAAGAGTTCCGGACAAACCTTTGTCGGAGGATCAGATGATTGGTGAAACCCTGAGTTTGCTTATGGGTGATACTAGAATTTGGTCTGCTGGTGTGTACTGGGAACGAAATAAATTCACTAACCGCTCTCTATTTGCTCCATACGCGTATAAAACTCAACTGAACACAAGAAATTTTAAGTTGGAGGATTTGGCTCGCTTAAATCAAACTGGTAACGTTACAATCTTTAATTCCTTCGTTTAATCAAAATGCGTTCCATAAAAATTAAAGAGTGAATAAATATGTAAATGTAAAAGCTATATAGTTTGTCATGTAAACCCTATTTTGATTCACAGATAAAGTATATTTGAACAAAGAGTTTTTTAAATTTCTTAAAAATCGTTGGGCCACTAATTTTGACGAACTGGAACGATATTATTTGAAGATACAACTCCGAAACAATGAGACGGGGAGCTTTCTAAGGAAATTTGAGCAATATCCAACGTCATACTTGTAAGGAATCCATAATGGAAGATGTAAAAGGCTTGATTACTATACAATTGATAACTTATACTACTTTCCGCTATTACTTTTAGGGCCGCCAACAAGCACCATGGATACTGGACAACACCTTATTTTGACTGCGAAGGACCGGTGAAGAAGTGGTTTATTACGTATGCCTCGCCTTTTTTCGGACCAGATTCCTTGCGATCCAGTGTTGAATTCAAGGGCGTCGTTGCTGTGTCAATGGAATTGCTCAATCTGGACATAAACCAGTGCCCATCTAAATACTATACACCCAACGCTTTCAAAGGAACTCATAAATGTGACCTCACAAGTTCTTATTGTGTGCCAATTCTGGGACGTGGCTTCGATACTGGTGGTTATAAATGTGAATGCAAGCAAGGGTTCGAGTATCCATTTGAAGATCCCATCACGTATTACGACGGACAATTGGTTGAAGCTGAATTCATTAACATGGTTAAAGGAAATGAAACGCGATTTGATATGTTCAAGTGCCGTTTAGCGTCCGCCAATTCTCTGAGCTCAAGCTGGGCCCTTGCTTTCGGCGTTCTTAGTCTTCTGCTATTTTTTAATAGACTGTAGGCTTGACTAGTAATCGGGAGCTTCTTCGACGATGGCTAAAAGTGACAATAGTTTATCATGTCTATGTAAATAGAAAAATATACGTACAAATCTTGTGAATACCCTTCCGTCCTGTATAAGACTTTCACAAATTCTGAATGCTTCTGTTGTATTTTTTTGTAATTTTGGATTAGGTACGTATTTATTGTACGTGTACCTATATTTCGCACAATCAATTTTTGAGGCAGTTTTGTCAATTGAACTTATATTGAAGACTATGCATATCCACGACACAAGCTTTAGTAGTAAGTAGGATTAAGCTATGTTTACATAGAAAAAAAATTCGTGTAATTGTTAACTTGGTTGTTACATTCAAAAGGGGAAATGACTTTAGTATATTTTAGCTATGAAATAATGATAACATTGTATAGATTTAACTTACATTTACGTTAAATAATAGGTAACAGGGTACTGCAAACATACATTCCGGTGAACAACTACTGAAATAGTAGAGAAAGGAAATTGGATATCACTTTAAAGGAGATTTATTTGGCAATGTTTCGTGTCTAAGCATTTCGTCAGGCGAAAATACTAAAGAAATCCAACTTCAAATGATAATTTAGATTTTATTTCTTTTGAATTTTTATATATTGTATTTTGTACTTATGTATTACATTTTGTATTCAAGCGCTGTGTTACAACGTTACAAGTTATTTGATGTTATATGGGCAATCTCACACGAAAAATGAAACATTTCTGAAGCTCTTTGTGATCTTGTTTTTGTTAACATAATCCGTCCAGGTGTATTTCAGGTATACATATTGCTTACAAAAGCAAGTGTACAAATTGTGAATGAAAATCAAACCAGTAACGCATTTGTATTATGGATTTTTAGTGAATAAAAGTATTAAAAAAGAAACCTGTACCAGCTGTCATTTGTAACAAGTAGGCGTCCATGGTGACTTACCTTTCAGGTGTTTTGGACAGCTTGGATGTTTTAGGCTGGATTGGGCTTTTTTCTCCAAACGTATAGTATGAGTTGGGCTTTCAGCAGCCCCGGATAACTCTACGGTAGTGACATTGGACATGTCTATATTGGTGCATACATGTGTCCGAATTTTGTTGAGCTTCATGAAACGAACAAGTGGGCAAACTATCATATCCATAACATTGGCTTTATTGTTACAGGTAAATTGCAACTATTGGAATTGAACAGTACATATTGTAATTGTAACGACAAGTACACTCCATTTGCACAATGAATGATAAAATAATGTTTTCAGACTTGGTATTCGTGTATGTTTTCTGAACGACAGCAATTCTAAGACAACTTTGTTTCAAGTTGTGTAAGATAACTACATGTATGTATGTTTTACACATATGTAATGGATTCAGTAAATATTGCCAAACAGGTATACACGCATTTGCGTGTCATGCATTGACTTACATACTTTGCAAACAAAGCCATGAATGCCCGTTTCATTTTACAAAATAAAGTATTACATACTCGGTAAGTAATAATAATGATAATAATAATAACATTAATAACAATTGCAAGAGTTTACCATGTTATTTCGTTATTTTTAGCGTAGCTCTCGTCTTAATTTTACTGGTATTTACTATTATTTTCAAATACACAATATGTTAACAAATGGTTTTGTTAACAGATGGAAACGCCTCCGCGAACAACAGACTTTCTTTTAGGATTTTTTGTTATCACTCCAGATCCTGATACAATCAAATTAACGAAATACACAATAAATAAATTAAAATTAAGTAACACTGACTTCGAGAAACCTTTCGTTAGACAATAATACCGAAACAGAAAATACAAACACCGTAACAAAATGCTTGCGATTCGACATGCGTTGTAATAATTTCTTAAGAGAAGAAAATACTTATTGAAAGAGAAAATTTGGTTACTATTCTACAAAAAGATTACTTTACAAGTAGCTCACGATATATGTAAATGTAGTTTAGAGACTATTAAATAAATATGTAATCTATACAGACAACAAGCATCCAAAATCATTTTGTTTCAACACAAAAACATTTCCCTCACACTTCTTCACGCAGCAACTAAAGATATTAATCTATTAATCCGTTAATCAATCTGGAAATCCTGCATCCATGCAAAAATTGGGAAGGCCAGAAACATCGTTAGAACTTTGGCTGGTCGATTCAAAAGTGCTTGAATCGAGGTCATCGCTAACTCCACAACTTTGAGTACCACCTGTCATTAATTGTTCAGTGTTAAACTAACTCAATACCAACAAATGAGTCAAGAGACAGCCGTAATTCAAAAACAAGAATTTCTTAAACAAGAAAACACTTTGGTAAGTCCAACACTAATAAAACATGAAACCACTAATTGCAAGTTGTTTACCACTCACCTTTGACAGCGTCTTTTGCAATATTGCAGTTCTCCATCATTGCCTCAGCCAAATTTTCTTTAATGAGGGATTCATTTGAGGCGGTACAAGATTCTGCTTCGTAATAAGGATCAAACAACCGTGGGGACTGTTCTATGCTACCTAGAATTATAAAAGGGAGTACAAGTTAATAAATTTGTCTTGTTTCTGTACTGTTTGCAATTAACAAATTTCTTCCCAAAATCCATGATGAAACGCAAGCTTACTTCCAGAACTTCCAATGATAACTTCAGGTAGTAATGACGAAGACGCAGGCATATTAACAGGATTGGACTTCGCAGGCCGATTTTTAACGCTGACCTCCACGGTCTCCACGTCAACCATTCCTGCACCAGCTCCTTGATTTTTGGAGGTCCTTAAGTTATAACCACATTAGTTATAAAACATCCAAAGCATGAATAATACTTTCAACAATACAATTTTTTATTTTTGCAGTTTTCAAGAATTTTACATAACGCGTGTATGAATTAAATTAGTTACCCGGAAGAATTGAAGACTTTGAAGGTAAACTGCGGTCCCATCCACAATCGTCGGAGCGGGCCAGAATGAGTAGTTATTTCAACTTGGGATAACCAATGTTCATCTAGTGTATCCTCGGCATCAGCTGCGCCATTGATATCAAAATGCCCAGCATGATAATTGGTGTGACCATTAGTGCGATTATTTGAGGAAATCACGAAATTGTTAGGGCTTAACGGAGGTTGCAAA
This sequence comes from Disparrhopalites patrizii, assembly GCA_034698585.1. Lineage (NCBI taxonomy): Eukaryota > Metazoa > Arthropoda > Collembola > Symphypleona > Sminthuridae > Disparrhopalites > Disparrhopalites patrizii. The sequence continues at coordinate 8,014 of JAQGBT010005453.1, forward strand.
TCTTTGACAAACGAGGGCTTTATAAAATTCCACTGAGCGACTGCATGAACGGATAACTCCACTTGTGAGTCATCAGTAATTTTTTCCTTGGGAAGACCTGCACAGGAAACGAGCGTTAAAACTAGCAAAATTATGCTTGCACTGTAAACACAGATGTCAGATGCCTACGAATCGTCATTACAACAGGAATAAAATAAATTACCCGACTGGGACCTTGGTTCCAAAGAGTATTCTACTAAGGTTCCATGTGAAGAAAGCACGAACAGAGCATCAATTGGAGATTTTTTCCTCTTATCACAGCAAGGTATTACCGACGGCACACTGGTTAGCCAACCCCGAGGTACTTCAAACAACGAATTCACATGCATCCGCTCGTCGAGTGGTAGCAACACTTTGGATTTACATGGTGGAGAACTTTTGGGTGATGATGCAGCACATATATAGCTCTGACGCAACTGAGCTAACGGGGTTATTACCAACGGATGAGGAAACGGAGGCAGCCGGGGGTTGGGGTACGGAGATCCTACGAGGAACTGATCTGTTGGTTTACCGCTTCCTCCACTATTAGGATTGTATGTTGTCATTACTGGACTATGCCTTCCAGAAGTATGGGTGTCATCCAAACCTGCCGTTCTATGAAATCGGCTGAGACGGTTGACAACGCGATTTGAGGTATGTGTTCTCACGCTTATAGCCCCACCGTAAGGAGTGATGGGAAAAATATGAGTGGTACCCCTTTTTGTACTCACAGCTACCCATCTGGAGTCCGGAGCGAAAGATATGTCTTGCACTTTTGCTCCAGTATCGCCTCGATGTAACACATACAGGTGATGCACCGCACCCATGGACGCGCCCAAAGGATGCGGATGAATTCTAAACACATGAAAATCGTGTCCACCCTTATCTGCCGTTACCAGGAGCAATCCAGAAGGGTCAAAATTCATAGCCAAGACAGGATGTTGTAGGTGAGCCACAAAATGGGCGATTATTTGAGACTGGGACGAACCGTTGGCACAACATAATTCATTAAGAGAGAACTCCCCAGTTTTCAGTTCAGTCAAATTCACAATCGTTACGACTCCTGGTTCTGGTTCCGAGGCGGCAAGAGGATCAGTTGCTGATGGTATTCGGTGACCCGTGAAGCTGCTGGCTACTGTTTCACTCAACCCTTTCAAACCTTTCGTTAAACTTTTTGCAGCGTACAGTACAGTGGCAGTGTATGAAGGGGCTCCAGCTTGCTCCACTCCTCCAGAAGATTGAATTGTCTGGTGCAGCTTTCGGTTGGCAAATGCTAACCAAGTTTTCCCGAGGGCAAGCGGACTAACGCCTGGACTACCGAGACTTTCCTCCGACGTAACGATTGTCGATTTCACTTCCAATGAATGTGGATCAATCACCACAATTTTATCGAGAAACGAAACGATCAAAGCATTGAAATTGGCCAAGATATCACATATAGGATGGGAAAATTTTGATGTTTTCAAGACATCCCCTGTTCTCAGTGAGATAAATGTTAAATGATTTGTACTACTGTTTGTGCTTAAACCTTCACAAAGAGCCACGATTGGGCGGGAAGCTCGGTGCTCATCTTTCTCGAAGTCAGTTGGGGTAGGTATGTGCTGAAAAATCCGGACGCCTGTCCGTTTCCAGGAAAGAATCTCTTGAGCTTCTCCAGTTTGAGGAATTGCCCACATTTGAACTCCGGATGGATATCCCAGGGTAATAACCAGTGGTGAGTGTTGCACATTTGGATCCCAATGACCCTTGCCTGCAAGCCTGAGATCATAGTTAAGGTTGTTTTCAATCTTGGTCCATACTATTTTATTTTCCTTGTCATCAACACCAGAGTGGGGCTGTAATCCAGATAAACGAAACATTTGTTATTACTATTACATATATTTCATCTTTGTATGTACGAGACCATGTCAATTCCCATACTTAAATCTCCGTATGGTGTAGTTTAGCGTTAACAAGTATGTACCCAATGTTAAGCTACAAGCTTTACACGTCACTGACCTGTGAAACAAGTCCAACCTCATTAATAAGGCCAGCCACGCTTTCCATGAATGTTTTCTCGGTCACAGAATGGGGCCTAACAATGAGCCCAGGGTTCCCTCTCGGGTACGATGTTTTCTTCAGGCTATCAGCAGACATTCTGATTGATGCCCCTTTTCCTTTTTTCGTCCACAAAGCCCCCGTATAAATAAAGTACTTTCAATTTCTTCAGTATTAAGTCACGCACAAACTTTACAATGGTTATTTTCTAAGGTCTATAAATTTGACGTGGACTAGATAAACATTATCAAACGTACACTTTCAACCAAAAAGTCAATGTGTTTCAAAACATGTGAACCTTCCCCTAGTTACAGATTCTTACAGTAAAAAATATGCCCAGTCAACTAAATGTAATACAGAAAGAACTCATAAACGATACCCTTATTTGCACAGACCACCCTTAAGCAAAGGAATAATGATCAAGACCTAATGAAAGCAATTTCAAAAAACAAAGTATCAGGCAAGTTCAATAATAATCATCTTATCATGGTACACTACAATAAGGTCAATTTATACTACAATTAACATACCATGCATATGTCTACAAAACGAACACACACATCTGATTCATGTGATATGAATTAGCTCTTTTAAACTGATATTAATAATTTGTTACTACATTAATACAAAACGATTGGCCCAGTTAACAAGAGATTAGACCTATTGAGAAATGTACGACTAAAATTCTTTAAAAAAATGCTTAAATCAATATATAACCTATATCAATCTACAATCAAAAAAATCAATCTACATTTGCCAATTTCAGGTAACATAAATTGACACTATTTAGATTCGTCTTTGAACGTTGTAATTCACAATCCAAGGGGTTTCAAAACAATTCCAACGAACAACCCTACCCCCCAAAAAAAAACACCGAAATCACACCCAATTATATACAAATAGTGTAAAATAAATATTTATTCCCCCCTTTTCCCAAATCCCTCGTCGTCGTCCTTTTTCTCCAATCCTTCCAAGAGAGAGAATGAATAAGGAAAATAGTTTAGAAAATTAACAACACCAACTAAAAACGAAACACGTCGTAAAAAAAACCAAGTCACAGGGAAGTTTACGTTTTAAACAGGATAATAGATAATGTCAATATGTAACAAGGCATATAAGTAAAGGAATTAAAAACTACGTATTATTGAACATTTTTATCTCTTTTCCTACGATTTTATATATACATCCCCCCACAAAAAAAAAAATATTACACGTCCTTCTTTTTATATTGAACAGGAAATATCTATACTAATATATACACATATGTATAAATGTATACGTTTTCAAATCTTTTGACTTTCTCAGCGTTGACCTTTATACTCTATTTGCGTAATTGTAATTAGTATAACACAATTAAAAACAACGGGAGACACAAAACTGTATAGAAAATTACACTTTCGTATATTTTTTTTTAAATATACACACAACTGTGTTTTTTTTATTCTATATTGATTCTATTCTATACAGTGCTGGACTTGTTCATGGAATTTTGGTGTGTGTGTGCCCGTGCAAATGGAAAGGACGTACATACTTTTTTTCACTCTTTTTATTATTCCACTATCAAAATACACAGTGCGTCCCCTTTTTCCTCCACTGGGAATGTTGTATAGCTCGAGAATGCGACGCAATCAGCTGATTTTTGTTTTGTTATATGCACCCACCACTTTCCCTATGTAACATCCATGGATATAACGACCTTTGTATAGGATTTACAAGCCTATAGGGTCACATAGGCAAGTTGCACTTTCTCGCCGTTTCTGCTAGCTGGAGCTACTTGAGCTGCGGGACTTAAAAAAAAAAAAAACATTTCCCCTGTAAAAAATCCTTTTTAGTTTTATACGTCTTGCAAAGCACCGTATGAACCATTTGCAGGCAACCATTGTTTCCGCTATACAGTGGAGTCTCGCTGTACAGTCAACTCTCTCTACAACATCACCTATAAAGCTCCAAATTTTGCCCGTTATAGAGAAGAACCGTTATATAGAGAATATAAATTTATATGTTAACAATTGCAGAAAGTTTTTAAGGGAAGCGTTTTTTGGTGATGTTTTAGGGTGAGAACTCTTATAAGGAGAGCCGTTATAGGGAGAGTCGACTGTAATAGCATCCCACGGAACGCAAATTTTTGATGTTACTAATTTTAAAGGAATGCTGTTATAGAGAACACTTTTTATTACGTATTCCATATATACAAGCTGTCGTGAATTTACTGATGTTGTAATCAACTTGATGTTATAACGAGGACTGTTATAGCGAGACTCCGTTGTAATCATTCATTTTTTTACCGACCAATGTCCGAGCTTAACAAGACAAAAATTCATTATACAGTGGAATCTGGTTATATATAAAACTAACAACATCCAGCGGACCCCAAATTTTTGCTGTTGTAAAATGAATGTTGTTATAGAGAACACTTTTTATTAGGTATTCCATATATACAAGCTGTCGTGAATTTGCTGATGTTGTAATGAACATGATGTTTTAACGAGGACTGTTATAACGAGACTCCATTGTAATCCTTTTCCTTTTACCGACCATGACCAATGGCCGACATTAAGAAGACAAAAATTCCTTGTACATAGTCTGGTTATACATAACAGCATTCAACGGAATTCAGATTTTTGCTGTTATAAAAAGGAATGGTGTTATAGAGAACACTATTATGTATTTTGTTTTCCTTGCGCGAGTTGCTGTGAATTTCTGATATTATAATGACCATGCTGTTATAACAAGGACTGCTAAAACGAGACTCTACTGTAAGTAGGAACAACCAAATTTTATGCTTTGTTTTCGAAGCAAATGCTGGTTTTAGCAAAAATTGTTTACATAATATTGTCTTCTTTTAGATTAATTATCGGGAAATTTTGTCGCTTGAAATTTGAAATCCATTTCATGCTTTTTTAAATCGATTCTGCTTATTCTTTTATAGTGCTTTTTATGCTGAATTTTTGTAGGAAATCATAATATCCAAGGTACCCTAAAAATATTCCAATGAATTGCTTAGAATTTTAAGTAGAATCGGAAATACATTTAAATAGGAATTATAATTTTTATTATAAAAATAGCCAGCCCCAGTTTTAGCTTATAACTTCTGAACGGAGGTAGGGTAGATCCCTATGGTTATCAAGTCCATCTTCTAAGGATAAACTCGAGCTAATGATCAACTTCAGAAGACTTGTTATTCAGATATTATAAGAAAAATCCAAAAGCGTCTGTTGCGTTTTTCGGCAATCATACGGTATACCTATACTTAAAAGCTGATAGCAGGTAAAATGAGATCTATATTTGTCCGTGATTTAATCATGGAATAAAATTGGTTGTACATGCATATATTATGTATCAAAAATAAAATTTCTTGATTTCAGAAATCGGAATTGGTGAAAAGCCCAAAATTTTTGTTGGTACGTACATACGCTGTTGCCGTTGTCCCGGTCCCGATGCTATCTCAATATATTTCTTATAAAAATTTAAATGTCGTTAAATCGTAGCTAGCATAAACAAATCGCGTAATTGACGTAAGGATGAGGAAAACCAACTGCGACACCTTTTGGAACAGAAAATATGTTACCTTCGACGCCTCAATTCTATGGTTCCACATAGATATGCTAATAAACATATTCCCTCAGCTACAATTGTCGGATAACTTGTTTCCTATTTGTGTATACTCTAAGGTAGCTAATAAACAAAACATTTGTTGTTATTATTATTCTTATTATTAATATTAACATGTTCTCAAGTAATTTTGGGAAATTTCCTCTGCGCTAGTTGAAAAGGGAAAGCGCAATTGCAATTGTGTGTTGTAAATTTTGATTTCGCGTCAAGAACATTCGGATATATTGATATATTATTAATGGCCTAAGCATGAATGATATGGTATACTATCAATCGAAAAACTATTGCTTGTCGACAATTCGTGCTAACACGGAACGCTTGTCCCTTTTATATACCTATTGCGCACTTACACTGCGTACATATTTCGTGTATACGATTTGTATTTTTCAATTTGCGTGAGTGACCTCTTTACGGAATTGGTCAATGTCGTAGGACCCGGAGACTCACAGTATTTTCTATCATAATGGACACCATCGTGAGCACCATTCCTCGATGTAAACATTTGACGGTAAACAGCAACATCTGACTATGTATTGCAGGGGTGCCCACGAATTTAGGTATCACGGTCACTTTTACCATTTTAACTGCGCCAATGGTCACCAAAATATTTGGA